>CM042390.1:21998584-22149571 GCA_023634145.1 Thymallus thymallus
TGATTGAAGGTTAGTAAACACAGTATCCAAAGAGGGGCCAGATGTATACAGAATGGTGTCATCTGCGTAGAGATGGATCAGAGAGTCACCAGCAGCGAGAGCGACATCGTTGATGTATATAGAGAAAAGGGTTGGCCCAAGAATTGAACCCTGTGGCACCCCCATAGAGACTGCCAGAGGATCGGACAATAGGCCCTCCGATTTGACACACTGAACTCTGTCTGCAAAGTAGTTAGCGAACCAGGCAAGGCAGTCACTTGAGAAACCAAGGCTGTTGAGTCTGCCAATAAGAATGCAGTGATTGACAGAGTCGAAAGCCTTGGCCAGGTCGATGAAAACGGCTGCACAGTACTGTCTTTTATCGATGGCGGTTATGATATCGTTCAGTACCTTGAGCGTAGCTGAGGTGCACCCATGACCAGCTCGGAAACCAGATTGCATAGCAGAGAAGGTACGGTGGGATTCGAAGTGGTCAGTTATCTGTTTGTTAACTTGGCTTTCGAAAACTTTAGAAAGGCAGGGCAGGATGGATATTGGTCTATAACAGTTTGGGTCTAGAGTGTCTCCTCCTTTGAATAGGGGGATGACCGCGGCAGCTTTCCAATCTCTAGGGATCTCAGACGATACGAAAGAGAGGCTGAACAGGCTAGTGATAGGTGTTGCAACAATTTTGGCTGATAATTTCAGAAAGAGAGGGTCCAGATTATCTAGCCCAGCAGATTTGTAGGGGTCCAGACTTAGCAGCTCTTTCAGAACATCAGCCGTCTGGATTTGGGTGAAGGAGAAGCGGGGGGGGGCTTGGGCAAGTAGCTGCCGGGGGTGCAGAGCTGTTGGCCGGGGTAGGGGTAGCCAGGTGGAAAGCATGGCCAGCTGTAGCAAAATGCTTATTGAAATTTTCGATAATCGTGGATTTATCGGTGGTAACAGTGTTTCCGAGCCTCAATGCAGTGGGCAACTGGGAGGAGGTGCTCTTATTCTCCATGGACTTTACAGTGTCCCAGAACTTTTTGGAGTTAGTACTACAGGAAGCAAATTTCTGTTTGAAAAAGCTGGCCTTTGCTTTTCTAACTGACTGTGTGTACTGGTTCCTGACTTCCCTGAATAGCTGCATATCGCGGGGGCTATTCGATGCTAATGCAGTGCGCCACAGGATGTTTTTGTGTTGGTCTAGTGCAGTCAAGTCTGGGGTGAACCAAGGGCTATATCTATTCTTAGTTCTACGTTTTTTGAAAGGGGCATGCTTATTTAGGATGGTGAGGAAAGCACTTTTAAAGAACAACCAGGCGTCCTCTACTGACGGGATGAGGTCAATATCCTTCCAGGACACCTGGGCCAGATCGAATAGAAAGGCCTGCTCGCAAAAGTGTTTTAGGGAGCGTTTGACAGTGATAAGGGGTGGTAGTTTGACCGCTGACCCATTGCGAACACAGGCGATGAGGCAGTGATCGCTGAGATCCTGGTTGAAAACAGAGGAGGTGTATTTGGAGGGCAAGTTAGTCAGGATGATATCAATAATGGTACCCATGTTTACGGATTTAGGGTTGTACCTGGTGGGTTCCTTGATAATTTGTGTGAGATTGAGGGCATCTAACTTAGATTGAAGGACAGCCGGGGTGTTAAGCATATCCCAGTTTAAGTCACCTAACAGTACAAACTCTGAAGATAGATGGGGGGCAATCAATTCACATATGGAGTCCAGGGCACAGCTGGGGGCTGAGGGGGGTCTGTAACAGGCGGCAACAGTGAGAGACTTATTTCTGGATAGGTGGATTTTTAAGAGTAGAAGCTCAAACTGTTTGGGCACAGACCTGGACAGTATGACAGAACTCTGCAGGTTATCTCTGCAGTAGATTGCAACTCCGCCACCTTTGGCAGTTCTATCTTGACGGGAAATGTTGTAGTTGGGGATGGAAATTTCCGAATTATTGGTGGCCTTCCTAAGCCAGGATTCAGACACAGCTAGGACATCCGGGTTGGCGGAGTGTGCTAATGCAGTGAATAAATCAAACTTAGGGAGGAGGCTTCTAATGTTAACATGCATGAAACCAAGGCTTTTACGGTTACAGAAATCAACAAATGAGAGCGCCTGGGGAATAGGTGTAGTACTGGGGGTTACAGGACCTGGGTTTACCTCTACATCACCAGAGGAACAGAGGAGTAATAGAATCAGTATTCGACTAAGGGCTTTAAGAACAGGACGTCTAGTACGTTGGGTACATAGAATAAAAGGAGCAGATTTCTGGGCGTGGTGGAATAGATTCAGGGCATAATTTATAGACAGGGGTATAGTAGGATGTGAGTTCAGTGGAGGTAAACCTAGGCGTTGGGTAATGAAGAGAGAGGTTGCATCTCTGGAGACACCAGTTAAGCCAGGTGAGGTCTCCGCATGTGTGGGGGGAGGGACAAAAGAGCTATCAGAGGCCAGTTGAGCAGGACTGGGGGCTCTACAATGAAATAAAACAATAATAGCTAACCTAAACAACAAAAGACAAGGCATATTGAAATAAGAAAGGGGCAAAAAATAAAATAAATAAAATGACAGTTAATTACGAGGGCTAAGACAACGACGGGTAATGGCGATGAATGGACAAAGAGGGTCAGTTAGAAAAAAGTGATGTACTACACACAGGACCTGAGGCCTGGTAGTTAAACAGAAATAAATACCATATAACCAAACAGTCCTGCAGGCATCAGCTATGAAGCTGAGCAATCATAGGATCCGATGAGTAGCAAAGTGGTGAGCCGGGGATCAGTTCAATGGGCACGACGTTCAGAGTATTAGCAGGCCGGGCTAGCAGGCCGGAGCTAGCAGGCCGGAGCTAGCAGATGGATCTTCGGCGACGTCGCAGAGGAGAACCCTGTTGAGACCACGTCGGACAATTACGTCGGCAGACCAGTCACGGTGGCTCGGTGGGGCTCCGTATCGACAGTAGAAGGTCCAGGTAGGTTGACATGGTACTGCCCGGGAGAGTAGCTAGCACACGTCGGCTGTCCGGGAGATGAGCCTAGCTCACGCTAGCATGTAAACAATGGAGCTTAGCTATAAACGTCGGTCACTCGAATGCAGCTAGCTAGCTGTTGTACTCATCCTTCTTCTTCCTCCAAACACGGCGAGTGGAGTTTAGACCAAAAAGCTCAATTTTTGTCTCATCAGACCACATGACCATCTCCCATTCCTCCTCTGGATCATCCAGATGGTCATTGGCAAACTTCAGACAGGCCTGGACATGCGCTGGCTTGAGCAGGGGGACCTTGTGTGCGCTGCAGGATTTTAATCCATGACGGCGTAGTGTGTTACTAATGGTTTTCTTTGAGACTGTGGTCCCAGCTCTCTTCAGGTCATTGACCAGGTCCTGCCGTGTAGTTCTGGGCTGATCCCTCACCTTCCTCATGATCATTGATGCCCCACGAGGTGAGATCTTGCATGGTGCCCCAGACCGAGGGAGATTGACCGTCATCTTGAACTTCTTCCATTTTGTAATGATTGCGCCAACAGTTGTTGCCTTCTCACCAAGCTGCTTGCCTATTGCCCTGTAGCCCATCCCAGCCTTGTGCAGGTCTACCATTTTATCCCTGATGTCCTTACACAGCTCTCTGGTCTTGGCCATTGTGGAGAGGTTTGAGTCTGTTTGATTGAGTGTGTGACCAGGTGTCTTTTATACAGGTAACGAGTTCAAACAGTTACAGTTAATACAGGTAATGAGTGGAGAACAGGAGAGCTTCTTAAAGAAAAACTAACAGGTCTGTGAGAGCCGGAATTCTTACTGGTTGGTAGGTGATCAAATACTTATGTCATGCAATAAAATGCTAATTAATTATTTTAAAATCATACAATGTGATTTTCTGGATTTTTGTTTTAGATTCCGTCTCTCACAGTTGAAGTGTACCTATGATAAAAATGACAGACCTCTACATGCTTTGTAAGTGGGAAAACCTGCAGAATCGGCAGTGTATCAAATACTTGTTCTCCCCACTGTATTTAGGCTTTGCATAACAAAGGGGTCGAAAACGTATTGACGCAAGACATTGCAGCTTTTCATTTTTTATTTGTAAAAATGCATAAAACATTCAAATCCACTGACATTATGGGGTATTGTGTGTAGGCCAGTGACAAAGAAATCTCCGTTTAATCCATTTAAAATTTTGGCTGTAACACAAGAAATGTGGGAAAGGTCAAGGGGTGTGAATACTTTCCGAAGGCACTGTAGGTGTGCATCTTTATGGTTTGCACACTCACTCCTGTACAGCATTCACTGTGTTCAACATTTGTCACAGAAAGATTGTTTAATCCATACACACTTACTGTGCTCTGCAAAAGTATTTGCTCCCTTTATGATTTTCTCTATTTTTGGATATTTTTGACACTGAATTATCAGTTCTTCAACAAAAATCTAAAATTAGATCAAGGAAGACAGAGTGAACAGACAACACATTTGTCATACTTATTTAATTTATTTAATTAACAGTTAAGCATCACCTAATGTGTGAAAAAGTAATTACCCCCTAACACTCAACTGGTTGTGCCACCTTTAGCTGCAATGACAGCAACCAAACGCTTCCTGTAGTTGTTTTTCAATGTCACATCGCTTTGAAGGAATTCTACCCCACTTTTCTATGCAGAGCTGCTTTAACTCCGTGACATTTGTGGGTTTTGGAGCATGAACTGCTTGTTTCAGGTCCTGCCACAACATCTAAATCGGGTTTAGTTCTGGACTTTGACTAGGCCATTCCAAAACTTTACATTTGTTGCAGACATTATTTGTTTCCGCCATTCTAACGTAGGCAAAAAGGTGTAATGTGTCTGCACGGGTCCTTACTAGACTTGTTTGTGTTTTGGATCATTGTCTTGCTGCATGAACCAGCTGCGCTTCAACTTCAGCTCACGAACAGATGGCCGATTTATTGTGAATAGTCAGATTAATATAATAGTTTGTTTAAAACGTATACATGTTTTGCAAGAAGAATGATTTCCCAAATAAGCCTGTTTACATGGACACATCTGAAATCAGTCTACCTGATGGGACTTTGATAAATGGTTTTGAGTTTGGAAAACTATTTTTAAGATGCATACTTTGTTTTTCCAAAACTAATTTCACTCGCGCAAAATAAGGAAGCATGCGCTGCTAGTGCTAGCACAATGTGCAGATCTAATACACCACTGTAATTCTGGTTTTAACATGTCCTAATAATTGTAAATATTGCTCAGAAAACCAGTCGTTTTAATCGTTTACTTCGATTATGACCGTACACTGATTTAAGGTAAGCAGAGTAAGGTGTTTACATGACTAATGCCATATTCGGCCTACTGCCATAATCCGTTTAATATCTAATTATTAGTGTGCATGTAAACATACTAATAGAGAGTAGAATTCATGGTTCCTTCAATGATGGCAAGTCCTCCGGGTCCTGAGGCAGCAAAGCGAGACATAACGGGGACCGATGTCGTCCAAAAAGTTCCATTCTTCCAGGAGTCTTGACGATCATCCAGGGGCTTTTTGGCAAGATTTAGTCAACTTTTTTTATGACATGGGTGAAATCAAATCAAATGTATTGGTCACATACACGTGGTTAGCAGATGTTACACAAATCTAAGTAAGGAATGGACAACTACAGGAAGCGTTTGGTTGCTGTCAGGCGGCATTGGACTAAGATACAGTGGCATCGTAAGCTTTATAGTATGCAGTATACACATAAGACGTTGGTGATGCAGTATGTAAACACGATTAAGTGACTAAGCTACCGAAGAAGAGTATAGTGTACATAAGAGATGAGTAGTGCAAGATATGGAAATATTATTAAAGTGACTAGTGTTTAATTTCCTTAAAGTGGCCGGTGATTTCTAATCTATGTCTATAGGCAGCAGTCTCTGATGTGATAGAGATGGTTGTTTAGCAGTCAGTGGCGTAGTATAGAGTACAATACAGTATATACAGCGGGTGAAATAAGTATTGAACACGTCACCATTTATCTCAGTAAATATATTTCCAAAGGTGCTATTGACATGAAAGTTTCACCAGATGTTGGTAACAACCCAAGTAATCCATACACACAAAGAAACCAAAACAAATAAGTTCAGAAATTATGTGTAATAATGTGAAATGACACAGGGAAAAAGTATTGAACACATGAAAAAAGGGAGGTGCAAAAAGGCATGGAAAGCCAAGACAACAGCTGAAAACTATCAGTAATTAAAAAGCAATCCAGCCCCCTGTCAGTGCAAATTAATATCAGCTGGTTCAGTCCCAACTGATGGCCTACAAAAAGGTCTCATTGCCAAGGTGTCACACAAGACACATCTCATGATGGGTAAAAGCAAAGAGCTGTCTCAAGACCTTCGCAACCTAATTGTTGCAAAACATAATGATGGCATTGCTTATAGGTGCATTTCTAAGCTTCTGAATGTTCCAGTGAGCACTGTTGGGGCCATAATACGGAAGTGGAAAGAATTATTTCACCATAAATTTGCCTCGAACAGGTGCTCCTCGCAAGATTTCTGACAGAGGAGTGAAAAGAATAATCAGAAGAGTTGTCCAAGAGCCAAGGACCACTTGTGGAGAGCTTCAAAAAGACCTGCAATTAGCAGGTACTGTTGTCTCAAAGAAAACATGCACTCCACCGCCATGGCCTGTATGCACGCTCACCACGCAAGACTCCATTGCTGAAAAAAAAGCATGTTGAAGCTCGTTTAAAGTTTGCTGCACAACATTTGGAAAAGCCAGTGAAATACTGGGAGAATATAGTGTGGTCAGATGAGAGCAAAATTGAACTGTTTGGATGTCATAATACACACCATGTTTGGAGGAGAAATGGCACTGCACATCACCCTAAAAACACCATACCAACAGTGAAGTTTGGAGGTGGGAACATCATGGTGTGGGGCTGCATTTCAGCAAATGGTACTGGCAAACTTCACATAATTGAAGGAAGGATGAATGGGCAAATTTACAGAGACATTCTTGACAAAAATCTGCTGCCATCTACCAGGATGATGAAGATGAAACGAGGGTGGACATTTCAGCAAGACAATGATCCCAAACACACAGCCAAGGAAACTCTCAATTGGTTTCAAAGAAAGAAAATAAAGCTGCTAGAATGGCCCAGCCAATCACCTGACTTAAATCCCATTGAAAATCTATGGAAAGAACTGAAGATCAAGATTCATAGAAGAGGCCCATGGAACCTTCAAGATTTGAAGACTGTGTGGAAGAATGGGCCAAAATCACACCAGAGCAATGCATGCGACTAGTTTCTCCATACAGGAGGCGTCTTGAAGCTGTCATTACCAACAAAGGCTTTTGTACAAAGTATTAAATAAATATCAGTAAGTGTGTTCAATACTTTTTCCTTGTGTCATTTCACATTATTACACACAACTTAATTTCTGAACTTATTTGTTTTGGTTTCTTTGTATGTATGGATTACTTGGGTTGTTACCAACATCTGGTGAAAATGTCATGTCAATAGCACCTTTGGAAATATATTTACTGAGAAAAATGGTGACGTGTTCAATACTTATTTCACCCGCTGTACATATGAGATGGGTGATGCAGTATGTACACACAAATTGAGTGACTAAGATACCGTAGAATAGTGTAGAGTGCAGTTTATACATAGAGATGAGTGATGCAGATACGGATACATTATTAACGTGGCTAGTGTTCTATTCCTTAAAGTGGACTGTGATTTCTAATCAGTCTATAGGCAGCCACCTCTGGTGTGTTAGTGATGGCTGTTTAGCAGTCTGATGGCCTTGAGATGGAAGCTGTTTTTCAGACTCTCGGTTCCAGCTTTGATGCACCTGTACTGACCTTGCCTTCTGGATGATAGCAGTGTGAACAGGCAGTGGCTCGGGTGGTTGATGTCTTTGATCTTTTTGGCCTTCCTGTGGCAACGGGTGCTGTAGGTGTCCAGGAGGGCAGAAAGTTTGCCCCCAGTAATGCGCTGGGCAGACCACACCACCCTCTGGAGAGCTTTGCGGTTATGGGCGGTGCAGTTGCCGTACCAGGCCGACAGAATACTCTCAATTGTGCATCTGTAGAAGTTTGAGGGTTTTGGGTGATAAGCCAAATTACTTTAGCCTCCTGAGGTTGAAGAGGCGCTGTTGCGCCTTCTTCGCCACACTGTCTGTGTGGGTGGACCATTTCAGTTTGTCGGTGATGTGTACGCCGAGGAACATGAAGCTTTCCACCTTCTCCACTGCGGTCCCATCGATGTGTATTAGGGGTGCGCCCTCTGCTGTATCCTGAAGTCCACGATCATCTCCTTAGTTTTGTTGACGTTGAGTGAGAGGTTATTTTCCTGGCACGACACTCCCAGAGCCCTCACCTCCTTCCTGTATGCTGTCTCATCGTTGTTGGTAATCAAGCCTACTACTGTTGTGTCGTCTGCTAACTTGATGGAGGCGAGCTTGGCCATGCAGTTATGGGTGAACAGGGAGTACAGGAGGGAGCTGAGCACACACCCAGTGTTGAGGATCAGCGAGGAGGAGGTGTTGTTTCCTACCTTCACCACCTTTGTGCGACCCGTCAGGAAGTCCAGGATCCAGTTGCACAGGGCGGGGTTCAGACCCAGGGCCTCAAGCTTGATGATGAGCTTGGAGGGTACTATGGTGTTGAATGCTGAGCTATAGTCAATGAACAGCATTCTTACATACACCTTAGCCAAATATATTTAAACTCAGTTTTTCACAATTCCTGACATTTAATCCTAGTAAAAATGCTCTGTCTTAGGTCAGTTAGGATCACCACTTTATTTTAAGAATGTCAGAATAATAGCAGAGAGAATTATTAATTTCAGCTTTTATTTCTTTCATCACATTCCCAGTGGGTCAGAAGTTTACATACACTCAATTAGTATTTGGTAGCATTGCCTTTAAATTGTTTAACTTGGGTCAGGGTTTTGTGATGGCCACTCCAATACCTTGACTTTGTTGTCCTTAAGCAATTTTGCCACAACTTTGGAAGTATGCTTGGGGTCATTGTCCATTTGGAAGACCCATTTGCGACCAAACTTTAACTACCTGACTGATGTCTTGAGATGTTGCTTCAATATATCTACATAATTTTCCTTCCTCATGATGCCATCTATTTTGTGAAGTGCACCAGTAACTCCTGCAGCAAAGCACCCCCACAACATGATGCTGCCACCCCCATGCTTCACGGTTGGGATGGTTTTCTTTGGCTTGCAAGCCTCCCCCTTTTTCCTCCAAACATAACAATGGTCATTATGTTTCATCAGACCAGAGGACATTTCTTCAAAAAGTACGATCTTTGTCCCCATGTGCAGTTGCAAACTGTAGTCTGAATTTTTTTATGGTGGTTTTGGAGCAGTGGCTTCTTCCTTGCTGAGTGGCCTTTCAGGTTATGTCGATATAGGACTTGTTTTACTGTGGATATAGATACTTTTGAACCGGTTTCCTCCAGCATCTTCACAAGGTCATTTGCTGTTGTTCTGGGATTGATTTGCACTTTTTGCACCAAAGTACGTTCATCTCTAGGAGACAGAACGCATCTCCTTCCTGAGCGGTATGACAGCTGTGTGGTCCCATGGTATTTATACTTGCGTACTATTGTTTGTACAGATGAACGTGGTAAGGATGAACCTGACTTGTGGAGGTCTACAATTTGTTTTCTGAGGTCTTGGCTGATTTCTTTTGATTTTCCCATGATGTCGAGCAAAGAGGCACTGAGTTTAAAGGAAGGGCTTGAAATACATCCACAGGTACACCTCCAGTTGACTCAAATTATGTAAATTAGCCTATCAGAAGCTTCTAAAGCCATGACATAATTTTCTGGAATTTTCCAAGCTGTTTATAAAGGCACAGTCAACTTGGTGTATGTAAACTTCTGACCCACTGGAATTGTGAATTATAAGTGAAATAATATGTCTGTAAACAATTGTTGGAAAAATAACTTGTGTCATGCACAAATTACTTGTGTCATGTAGCTAGTTTTCCTTTTATAATCCGTGATTGTCTGTAGACCCTGCCACATGCGTCTCGTGTCTGAGCCATTGAACTGTGACTAAACTTTATCCCTATACTGACATTTAGCCTGCTTAATTGCATTGCGGAGGAAATATCTGCACTGTTTGTATTGTTCCATATTCCCAGTCTTCTTGCCCTGGTTAAATGCAGTGGTTTGCGCTTTCAGTTTTGCGCGAATGCTCCCATCTATCCATGGTTTCTGGTTGGGGTATGTTTTAATAATCACAGTGGGTACAACATCTCCTATGCACTTCCTTATTAACTCATTCACTGTGTCTGCATATATGTCGATATTATTATCTGAAGCTAACCTGAACATGTCCCAGTCCACGTGATCAGAACAATCTTGAAGCGTGGATTCCGGTTGGTCAGACCAGCATTGAATAGACCTAACCACGGGTACTTCCTGTTTGAGTTTCTGCCTATAGGAGGGGAGGAGCAAGATGGAATCGTGGTCTGATTTGCCGAATGGTGGGCGTGGGAGGGCCTTATATGCATTTTGGAAGGAAGTATAACAATGGTCCAATGTGTTTGCCCCGCGAGTACAACAGTCGATGTGTTGATATAATTTTGGGAGCCTTATCCTCATGTCTCATTATGTCTCGCGAAAACCCAACACTGCATTCCACAGCAAGAACCTCATTTCAACTGTCCAGCATGATGGTGGTAGTGTGACGGTTTGGGGATGCTTTGTTGCCTCAGGACCTGGATGACTTGCCATCATTGAAGGAACCATAATTCTGCTCTGCATCAGAGAATTCTACAGGACAATGAAAGGCCATCCGTCGATAAGCTGAAGCACAGCTGGGTCATGCAACAAGATAATAATCCAAAACACACAAGCAAGACTACATCAGAATGGCTAAAAAAGCAATATTTTTTTTGTTTTGACATTAACCTGATTGAGATGTTGTAGCAAGACTTGAAACAAGCAGTTAATTCTCGAAAACCCACAAATGTCGCTGAGTTAAAGCATTTCTGCATGGAAAAGTGGGACAAAATTCCTCCACAGCGATGTGAGAGACCAATCAACAACTAGAGGAAGCGTTTGATTGCGGTCATTGCAGCTAAAGGTGATACAACCAGTTACTTTTTCACACAGAGGCATTGGGTTTTGAATAATGTTGTTAATTAAATGAATGTATCAACATTTTGTGTTATTTGTTCACTCAGGTTCCCTTGATCTAATATTAGATCTGATAACATTCAGTTTCAAAAATATGCTAAAATAGAGAAAATCAGAAAGGGGGCAAATCATTTTTCACAGCACTGTAGTTAATTTTAAATGTAAACAGACGAACATCCCAAATATGATGCTTTTTTCTTTGCAGGGCATATGACCCGGCAGACTACGACCACCTTCCTGTCACTGCGGAGATCAAAGAGCTGTTTCAGTACATCACTCGGTGAGTGGCACCTGCAACTCTGCTACAGAGCTGTGTGTGTTTACTTACAGCTGACCAAGCTGAATATGCCATTTAATGACATTTCTACACAGGCTGAAAAACAGTCCTTGCTCCAAGCAACAATTCCACTGAATTATTATCCATATATATTTTTTTGTAACATTGTTTGTGAATCTGCAGGTATACTCCTCAGACCATTGAACTAGACCACAAGCTTAAACCCTTTATACCCGACTTCATCCCAGCAGTGGGAGACATTGATGCCTTCCTTAAAGTGAGCATTACCAAACAAACACATTTTCTCTTAGCGTCACATTTATTTTATGGTGCCAATTCTTTCCTTCCCTGCTTGATGGAATTACATTGGTGAAATGTCCAATTTGGTGTAAACTTTGTGATATCTTATCCAATCATGTAATGATCAGTGGTTACATCAAAATATGCAGGGAGAAGGTGGAATGTAATAATAAGCTACTGTCAATGAATTTGTTCCATTGTAACCTCAGGTTCCACGTCCCGATGGCAAAGCAGACAACCTGGGGTTGTTGGTCCTGGATGAGCCCTGCACCAAGCAGTCAGACCCCACTGTCCTGTCACTGTGGCTCTCTGAGAACAGCAAGCAGCACAATATCGCTGTAAGTACAAGTATAACACAGTGCGTCTTTATAAAGTCAGGCACAATTTACATCAGACTGTGCACATAACTATGGGTACTGCATTGAGACACAGACTCACACACAAGACACACACACTGAAAATTCATTGATCCCTTCTTTCCGCACACTGCTCAGGAGGTGAAAGTGAAAAGTGTGGAGAACCCGGAGAAGAATCCCAAAGCCATTGAGAATTGGATCGAGAGCATCAGTGAGCTCCATCGCTCCAAACCCCCAGCCACCGTCCACTACACCAGGCAAATGTTTACTTTACCTCTCAGTACTTGTGCCGCCCTAGCCTGGTCCCAGATCTGTTTGTGTTGTATAGCCAACTCCAAAACAAATGTTTGGTATGACATTGGCTATACAGCACAAACAGATCTGGGACCGGCTAGAACTGATATTGATACTGATAGATAGATAGGATAGGTACTTTATTGATCCCCGACTCTGACCATTATCTGATTCTAAGTCAGTTCAGTGATTTATGTGAAGGTGAATAGACACTGGCTCTGTGCCAAACTTCCAATATCCACATTTGCATACTACTATGTATGCATGTGGTGTGCTAGTACATCGGAATGTAGCCACTGATATGCATGAAACAATTGGTGTATTCTATTGTTCAAGGTCCATGCCAGACATTGATACTCTGATGCAGGAGTGGCCACCTGAATTTGAAGAGCTGCTGGGAAAGGTTAGTCACCAAACCTGCTCATCTATCTATGGAACAAAGGATTTTAAACAGCAATTACAGACAGGTCAGCAATTTGACCTGTCTGTAATTTCCTGTTCAGCATTGACTTGTCTAATTGCAGCCTTAATTGGACGCATCATTGTGACCAAGTTTCATTTTCATACCCCACATTTGATACTCAAATCAAATTTTTTTTGGTTGCGCACACATATTTTGCAGATGCAACATTTTTTTGCAGGTGCAACGGAATGCTTATGTTTCGAGCTCCAACAGTGCAGTATTACCTAACAATACAAAACTATACACACAAATAAAAAAAATATCTGAACAAGCAATGTCAGAGTCCGGAATATATAAATGTATACTGAACAAAAATGAAACAATTTCACTGATTTTACTGAGTGACAGTTCATATAAGGATTTCAGTCAATTGAACCTAATTCAGTAGGTCCTAATCTAAGTATTTCACATGATTGGGCAGGGGTGCAGCCATGGTTGGCATAGGCCCACCCACTTGGGGGCCAGGCCCACCCAATAAGAATGAGTTTTTCCCCACAAAAGGGCTTTATTACAGACAGAAATACTCCTCAGCTTCATCAGCGGTTCGGGTGGCTGGTCTCAGACGATCCCGCAGGTAAAGAAGCCAGATGTGCAAGTCTGCAGTTGTGAGGCCGGTTGGACATACTGCCAAATTCTCTAAAACGACTTTGGTGGTGAATTATGGTAGAGAAATTAACATTTAATCATCTGTCAACAGCTTTGGTGGACATTCCAACAGTCAGCATGCCAATTGCTCACTCCCTCAACTTGAGACATCTGTGGCATTGTTGTGTGACAAAAATGCACATTTTAGAGTGGCCTTTTATTGTCCCCAGCACAAGGTACACTTGTGTAATGATGCTGTTTAATCAGCTTCTTGATATGCCACACCTGTCAGGTGGATGGATTATCTTGGCAAAGGATAAATATCTCACTAACAGGGATGTAAATAAATTTGTGCACAAAATTTGAGAAAAATAAGCTTTTCGTACGTGTGAAAAAGGTCTTGGATCTTTTATTTCAGCTCATGAAACCAACACTGCATTTATATTTTTGTTCAGTATATATGTTCACTGAGTGTACAGAATACCTTTCTAATATTGAGTTGCACACCCTTTTGACCTCAGAACAGCCTCAATTCGTCGGGACATGGACACTACAAGGTGTCTAAAGCGTTCCACATGGATGCTGGTCCATGTTGACTCCAATGCTTCCCACAGTTTTGTCAAGTTGGCTGGATTTCCTTTGGGTTGGTAGACCATTCTTGATACACATGGGAAACTGTTGAGCGTGGAAAAACCCAGCAGCGTTTCTGTTTTTGACACACAAACCGGTGTGCCTGGCATCTACTACCATACCGCGTTTAAAGGCACTTAAATCTTTTGTCTTGCCCATTCGTACTCCGAATGGCACATACACAATGTACATCTCAATTGTCTCTAGACTTTAAAAAATCCTTATTTTACCTGTTTAACCTGCAGGTGTTCCTAATGTTTTGTGCACTCAGGGTATATGATGGTGTGTATAGACAGTATATGAAAAGAAAAGGTGTTGTACAGCAGTTGTTATATAGGATGAGCCTTGACTATAATACAGTATATACAGTGCATTCGGAAAGTATTTTGAGTCTCATAGGGAAGGGTCTGAATACTTATGTAAATTAGGTATTTCAGATTTTTATTTTTAATACATTTGCAAAAAAGTCTAAACCTGTTTTTTTTGCTTAGTCATTATGGGGTATTGTGTGTAGATTGATGAGGGAAAAAAGTAATTTAATCAATTTTAGAATAAGGCTGTAACAACAAAATGTGGGAAGTTTTAGGGGTCTGAATACTTTCCGAATGCACTGTACATATGAAGTGGGTAAAACAATGTATAAACATTTTATTATTGTGACCAGTGTTCAATGACTATGTACATAGGGTAGCAGTCTATCAATAAAGAAGATTTCTTATAAACTTCTGCTGTTCTTCAAGAGTTGCTGTGTTCCCTTCCCTTTGCACAGAACGCAAAAGCCCAACCATTGTCAAAACTGTTTTTTGTTTTCTCCTCTACCTCAACCCTTCCTCACCTTTTTCTAGGTTAGCCTACCAACGGCCGATATCAATTGTGATCTGACCGAGTACATTGAGGTCATATGTGGTGAGTTTTCGACCATCTCTGCATTCAACTACTGTCTGCTTGTGTAATACATTTGGATAAAACAGGTGGGACAATCTGGACTCTTATAAGAAATGCCAATTTCTGTTTTTGTTGTGCCTTACTGAATACAACCCTTATTTTTTACACTCTCTCAAAGGCATCCTCGACATCCCCATCTACAAGAGCCGGATTCACTCACTGCATGTGCTGTTCACCCTTTACTCAGAGTTCAAAAACTCACAGGTACCACAGTATTTACTACTTTCAGTTCAGTAGGGACCATTGGGATGACAGTGTCATCATGCCTGCTTTGATTGTCATGTTTTTTCAATAGTTTATTTCTGACAAAATGGTTATAAAGCCAATTTTGCGGAACAGAACCATAAACAAACAGCACACTTTGGTGAAATGTCCATAGTAATGTAACCTATTTAGCTATTTTTCAATTAGAATGTTTAGTCTTCCCATCCTAAAAAAACATCTTCATTGTTTCAGCATTTCAAAGCCTTAGCAGAGGGTCAGAAGTCAGACACTCTGTCAGCTCCTCGCTCCACCACTGGAGAGCCAGAGACACTGGCCTTCGACTGAGGACAGACAACTAACTCCTGTTGGGTAAAGGACATGTTGCCTTCATTGTCCACCATCAGTGATTCCTGTACTTTGTGTAAAGGAGGACGGAAGGATGCATAGATGTTTGTAAATATTAAGTTATACTTTATATAAAGTGCTTTTCTAGGATATACTTACTGTTATGCTGAATAACTGGCATTGTTTTCTACAGTATTTCAAGTAGTCTTTGTTGTGTTGTTTCATTAAGTACTTCCTATTATTAAATTAATTCATGTTTACATGATAGAAGCTGCATTTATGATATGTTTTTATTATCTGTGAATAATATAGCATGTTTATAGTAGTTTTAACTTCAGGACTCCTTACTGGAATGTTTCTTTCTAAATGGAATGTAGAGTAGTGAGTGATAAAGTATGTCTGTTGGTGAAAAATCTCACAACTTCCAAATAAGAAAGTGTAAAGGACTGTTCAGCATTCTAAAATGTAAAGGTCAACTGAAATGTGTGTCCTTATAAGCACGGCTTAACTCATTTTCCATACTCAGTATTTCATATGAGTATACTCGTATCTAATTAGCTACTTTAGGAATGTAGAACCAGTTTAAAATATAAGCGTTCCAGCTCATAAGTTTAACCCATGTATTATAATCACACATATATTTGCTTTAAAAGGAAGTCTGATGGCCTTTCCTGTCTTCTTTAAAGCCAACAAATGGCAAACTGGCATGTCTCTGGTTTGTGGTAGGAAAAAGCACATCATACTTCTGTTGAGCTAGCCACTGCCCCTTACACCTAAGTGTATAACAGTTCAAATTTTGATCGGTGCAGCAAGATATGGCATGATGTTAAACTGGCTGATTTTGATGAGCAATTCCACAGAAAAACAGTTATCCTATTGCTTCTTTGCACCACAGCAAATTCAGGTAAGTTACTTTGCTTGAAAGTTGGGCTGTCTCTATTAGGTTTATCAATAAAACGTCACAATAAGTTGCAGAGTGTTCGATTTGCATGCTGGGGGAGGAAGGAGACCCCAGCTCCGCTAAAACTATTGACAACTGCGTGCCGTTTTAAGGGATTGTTAAATGTAAAAGTGAAAGTCACCCAGTAAAATACTACTTGAGTAAGTCTAAAAGTATTTGGTTTTAAATATACTTAAGTTTCAAAAGTAAATCTAATTGCTAAAATATACTTAAGTATCAAAAGTAAAAAGTATAAATACATTCAAAATCTTTTTTTTATTTTTTATTTATGGATAGCCAGGGGCTATCCAACACTCTGACATAATTTACAAACAAAGCATGTGTTTAGTGAGTCCGCCAGATCAGAGGCAATGGGGATGACCAGGGATGTTCTCTTGATAAGTGTGTGAATTAGACAATTGTCCTGTCCTGATAACCATTCAAAATGTAATGAGTACTTTTGGGTGTCAGGGAAAATATATGGAGTAAAAAGTACCAACATTTTCTTTAGGAATATAGTGAAGTAAAAACGTTTTCTATAATATAAATAGTAAAGTACTTAAGTAGTACTTTAAAGTATTTATACTTAAGTACTTCACACCACTGGCTTTTTGTGATCAGTAAACATCAATTGATAATGTAGGGGATCCTCATGATAGCTCTCAATAATGGCCAACATTAATTGGATATTTGAGTGATATAAAAGTGCCTTCAGAAAGTCTTCACACCCCTTGACATTTGACACTGAATTACAGCCTGAATTGATTTTTTTGTCACTGCCTACACACAATACCCGATAATGTCAAAGTTAAATGTTTTTCGCAATTTTTACAAATTAATAAAAAATGCAAAGCTAAAATGTATTGAGTCCCTCAAAAAAATAAGTCCTGCAATTTGCTATTTCAAAATAAGAGTCCCTCATTGTCATGCCGAAATAAAAGTGCTGAGATTTCTAATTTCAAAATAATAGTCCCACGATTTGTCATGTTAAAATACAACTCCTGCAATTTCTGATTTCAAAATAAGAGTCCCTCAATTGATCATGCCAAAATAAGTCCCTAGATTTGTCATGCCAAAATAAAAGTCCTGTGTTTTCCAATTTCAAAATAATAGTATTGATTTATCTGAAACCCTCACAAACGTTTACCGATGCACAATTGAGAGCATCCTGTCGGGCTGTATCACCGCCTGGTACGGCAACTGCACCACCCGCAACCGCAGGGCTTTCCAGAGGGTGGTGGGGTCTGCCCAACCCATTACCGGGGGCAATACCCGTCCTCCAGGACACCTACAGCACCCGATGTCACAGGAAGGCCAAAAATATTATCAAGGACATCAACCACCTAAACCATTGCTTGTCACCCCGCTAACATCAAGAAGGCAAGGTCAGTACAGGTGCATCAAAGCTGGGGCCGAGAGAAAAAACAGCTTCTATCTCAAGGCCATCAGACTGTTAAATAGCCATCACTAGCACAGAGGCTGCTGTCTAGACATACAGTTGAAGTCAGAAGTGTAAATTTTTCAACAACTCCACAGATTTTATGTTACCAAACTATAATTTTGGCAAGTCGGTTAGTACATCTACTTTGTGCATGACAAGTAATTCTTCCAACAATTGTTTACAGACAGATTATTTCACTTATAATTCACTAAATCACAATTCCAGTGGGTCAGAAGTTTACATACACTAAGTTGACTGTGCCTTTAAACAGCTTGGAAAATTCCAGAAAATGATGTTATGGCTTTAGAAGCTTCTGATAGGCTAATTGACATAATTTGAGTCAATTGGAGGTGTACCTGTGGATGTATTTCAAGGCCTACCTTTAAACTCAGTGCCTCTTTGCTTGACATCATGGGAAAATCAAAAGAAATCAGCCAAGACCTCAGAAAACAAATTGTAGACCTCCACAAGTCTGGTTCACCCTTGGGAGCAATTTCCAAACGCCTGAAGGTACCACGTTCATCTGTACAAACAATAGTACACAAGTATAAACACCATGGGACCACGCAACCGTCATACCGCTCAGGAAGGAGATGCGTTCTGTCTCCTAGAGATGAACGTACTTTGGTGCGAAAAGTGCAAATCAATCCCAGAACAACAGCAAAGGACCTTGTGAAGATGCTGGATGAAACAGCTACAAATGTATCTATATCCATAGTAAAACGAGTCCTATATCGACACAATCTGAAAGGCCGCTCAGCAAGGAAGAAGCCACTGCTCCAAAACCGTCATAAAAAAGCCAGACTACGGTTTGCAACTGCACATGGGGACAAAGATTGTACTTTTTGGAGAAATGTCCTCTGGTCTGATGAAACAAAAATAGAACTGTTTAGCCATAATGACCATTGTTATGTTTGGAGGAAAAAGGGGGAGGGCCGAAGAACACCATCCCAACCGTGAAGCACGGGGGTGGCAGAATCATGTTGTGGGGGTGCTTTGCTGCAGGAGGGACTGGTGCAATTCACAAAATAGATGGCATCATGAAAATTATGTGGATATATTGAAGCAACATCTCAAGACATCAGTCAGGAAGTTAAAGCTTGGTCACAAATGGGTCTTCCAAATGGACAATGACCCCAAGCATACTTCCAAAGTTGTGGCAAAATGGCTTAAGGACAACAAAGTCAAGGTATTGGAGTGGCCATCACAAAGCCTTGACCTCTAACCTGTAGAAAATTTGTGGGCAGAACTGAAAAAGTGTGTGCGAGCAAGGAGGCCTACAAACCTGACTCAGTTACACCAGTTCTGTCAGGAGGAATGTGCAATAATTCACCCAACATATTGTGGGAATCTTGTGGAAGGCTACCCGAAACGTTTGACCCAAGTTAAACAATTTAAAGGCAATGCTACCAAATACTAATTGAGTGTATGTAAACTTCTGACCCACTGGGAATGTGATGAAAGCTGAAATAAATAATTTTCTCTACTATTATTCTGACATTTCACATTCTTAAAATAAAGTGGTGATCCTAATTGACCTAAGACAGGGAATCTTTACTAGGATTAAATGTCAGGAATTGTGAAAAACTGAGTATAGATGTATTTGGCTAAGGTGTACAGTATGTAAACTTCCGACTTCAACTGTATATCCTGTGAGATGTAAAAAAAAAAAAAAAAAAATCCTAAGAGAAACATGTAAAATGGAATGTTCCACTTTCAATATTCTACCTCAGCAGTTGCATGCTTCATGATCAACACCTATTTACAATATTAATTTCTTCATGCAACAAACCTAGATTGTCGTTTTAGGTATGTTTAGTGTAAACAGTTTGATATATTAATGTAAATACATTGCTTTTTATTTTCTTAAAATGGCACTCGTCTCCTTTTCACCTCATGTAACACCTGATTTACTTAACAAGAGGCACATCTCAATAGGTGGTCCAGGTAAATCATGACATCACAAGTAGGGATTTCATCACATATTCCCATCAGATGAACACCTTGAATGCCCAAAAAGTCTAAAAAAACATTATTTTGTTAAAAATTTATTTTTTACCCTTTAGTGTGTTTACTTTACTGTATTTATAGTTGGGATATCGCTTTTCAAAAGTAATAGTTCAGACATCGCTGGAGGACGTCTGAGAGTCCTTTTAGGGCATCCTTGAATGGGTGAGGCTTTCTGCTGAGTAAGTGCAGGTGGCAGGGGATGTGACTGGGACACTGACCTTTTCCTTCTGCATTAACATAATGCCACAGCTGTGTGTCTTTAGGAGCTTCTTTGGGCTGGTGTTAAGAGCAAAGCAGATCCACCCACAGGATCTCTTCCTCCCCGTGGTGCTTTGTTAGTAGGTCATCACTGTCAGCTCTAATGGGCTCTGTCCATCGGCCGTGGTCCAAAATCATCTCTTGATGGGCCCAGTGGAGAAGCTGGCAGAGGTGTGCTTGGTAAATCTGAAAGAGAGGCACAATATTATTTTATTGACAAAGCCTTTGCTATACACTAACCTAAATATTTTGTGTGTGTGTGCGCGTATGTGTGAGAGACAGAATTAGTTAGTGCCTGCACACATAAGTATGTGTGTGATATCATTTGAATTACCTGTATCCAGCAGGTACTCTTCAGAGCAATCCTCTTTTGTTGTGGCAGGAGCTGGTGCCAAAGGCTGTAGGGAGGACCACTGTTAGAGCTGCGCCTGCGCTACTGGGGCCAGATCGGTCTCAGCAGAGAGGAGAGCCAGAAGCCATGTCGTTCCTCTCCTGAAATAGAGGCCCAATTACCTTAAATGAGAATAATCATAAAGCTAAACTATGTAAGTGACTGCGTGAGTGAGTGAGCGAGTGTGTGATTGAGAGGCGGAGAGTGATCTGTGTGATCATGCTGTTTCTTTTTTGTTGCATTCAGTCACTAAATGCACTGCTCAGTGTACTCCCCTTGTGTGTTGTGTGTGTGTGTGTGTGTGTGTGTGTGTGTGTTCTGGGGTGTAAAGTAGTTATGTTAAAATACTTTAAAGTACTACTTAAGTCGTTTTAGGGGGTATCTGTACTTTCCTACTTATATTTTTGACAACTTTTACTTTTACTTCACTACATTTCGAAAGAAAATAATGTACTTTTTACTCCATACATTTTCCATGACACCCAAAAGTACTTGTTACATTTTAAATGCTTAGCAGGACAGGAAAATGGTCCAATTCACGTACTTATCAAGGGAACATCCCTGGTCATCCCTACTGCCTCTGATCTGGCGGACTCACTAAACACAAATGCTTCTTTTTTAAATGATGTCTTAGTGTTCGAGTGTGCCCCTGGCTATCCGTAAACAATTTACAACAAGAAAATGTTGCTTAATAAGGAATTTTAAATGATTTATACTTTTGATACTAAAACTTTCACTTTTACTTGAGTAATGTTCTATTATGGTATCTTTACTTTTACTCAAGTATGACAATTGGGTACTTTTTCCACCACTGTGTGTGTTTATATGACACAGACGTTTGTCAAGCTGACCGAGTCCTTGTAGTTGAACATTCAATGATTAGCTTTGGTATTAACTACTATCAACAGTGTACAGTAAAAAGGATATCAAACATTCAGATCTGTATTGACATAGGCTTAATCGTGTGAAGTTACAAAACCTCTAGGTCTTAGTCATCACTCAAGTTTAACAACTCTAAATATGAACTTGAGTGATCTTAATTTCACTCAAAACGAAGTCATACCTTAAGCCAACACTTTTTGTATTTTATTTAACCTTTATTTAACTTAACAGTTAAGAACAAATTCTTATTTCTCTGGTCCTTCCTTCTAGGGTCAGGTGGCTTCACGTTCGGGAATGGAGGACCTAGGGTAACGGAATATTAACATGAAGTATGCATAACTTATAAAGATATCCACACAATAAATTAAGTGGCCACATTTATGAATGAAATTCAATTTGAATGAGACATTTACCACCATTGTCTATATGGCACCCACAATGGTGGCAGCTTTTTGTTTGCTTTGTGTTTAAAAACAACAGCACATAGTTACACCATTAGCAATAACAGATATGGAAAGCATTCTCAAACTAAGTAACATCTATAAATTAATGAGACCAGGTGTGTTTCATCTGATTGTGAATTTCTGATACTATCTTTGACTATTTCCTTTAGAAAACTTCACTTTTTCATGAGAAACCTGCTGGTATAGATAAAGGCTTGAGTATTTTCACTCTTTAAAGCAGGTAAATAGGTAAACAAGCGTTACCACCACAGCTGCATGAATTTGTGTTCTCTCCATATGTTAGTTTATCAATGTCTAAGCCCAACTAGTAGTCATTCAATAAAGGTGTAGCTAGCTAGCTACTGTAATGTTACTGTACTAGCCTACTGTAGCCTACAACCAAGCTATCTAGCTAGATACAGTAGCTGGCTACAAACAAATTGCAGTTGTTGCAAGTAATAATTTCCAGATAGGGAAATGCCAGATCGGTCTGTAATAACTACTGTTAAATAACTGAGATCTGTGTCTACATTGATGGTTGTTCGCTCTGTGAGATAGCTAACATCATATACTGAACAAAAATATAAACGCAACATGCAACAATTTCAATGATTTTACTGAGTTACAGTTCATATAAGGAAATCATTAGGATTTCACATGACTGGGCAGGGGCGCAGCCATGGGTGGGCCTGGGAGGGCATAGGCCAACTCACTTGGGAGCCAGGCCCAGACAAACATAATTCGTTTTTCCCCACAAAAGGGCTTTATTTATCCAAATGGAATTAAACTTCTGCAGCTTTATTCAAATTACATTTTCACTGCAGCCTAGAGTAGAATTTTGGGTCCCACTTTAAATTACGTGCAGCTCATAAAGGCTTTATAAAGCCATCATAAACATGACATAAATGTGTCACAAATCATCTATAACCATATGTCATACTCTATAAAGGGTTCATAAATGTGGCATAACTGTGTGACATGGGTTATGGCATATTTGACATTGGTAATTGACACACAGTTATGTCACATTTATGAACCCTTTATAAAAGCATGACATACAAGTTCAGATGTTTTGTAACACATTTATGTAGTGCTTATGAAGGCATTATGAAGGCTTTATGAAGCCTTAATAAGCTGAACATCATTTAAAGCGGGACCGAATTGTGTACTCACTTAAAAACAATAATACAATTATTCTTTGTGTTGTATGCTAGTCTAGGTAGGATAATTGTATTGTCCCTAAACAAGATCAATAGGGGAGATTTTTGAGCTGCGTGTCTCATGTCTTTCATGCATAATGATGCACCTGGCCTGTCCGCTGCCTATCAGCTATTCCTATTTGTTCTTGTGGATTCATATTGAAGGGAATTACTATTATTACCCCAATGATATCATACACACATTTAGCTATTAAAGTATCTCTTCCTGTCATTTACCTGTACAGTTTGTGTAAACATGCAAGTATTCACTTATCTGTAAATATAACTGTATACCTAACTGTACAGCTAATTTAACCATGCAAAATTTTCACTTACCTGTTCATTTACCCAGTCTGTCTATTAAGTAAACTATTATTACCCTCGCTCATATCATACGCATTAGCTACTGAAGTATTTCTCTGCCATCAACCTGTATAGTATAGTTAACCATCCAACATCCACCAATGTATAGTGTACATATTCAGCCAACCACTCATACTATGCAATGTCCTTTTATAGCTTTTTTTTTGCACTCCAGATATCTTGTATTTCTATACTTTTTCATACTGCCGCTCTATGTATCATGTACCGTGTATCTGTCTTTTGTGTACTTTCGTTGTGGCATTTTGCACCTGCCCTGTGTTTTTTGTTGTAGCTGCTTGATAATGAAATTTCCCCCCCGGGGATCAATAAAGTACCTATCTATCTATCTATCTATCTATCTAATCAGCTAGGCCTATTGCCACGCACACTGCCCAATCCACAGCAATTTTTTAAAGACACTAATGATCCTCAGTGGAAAGTCATTCTCTCTGGTGAAGTATTTAGAATTATTTTATTTAGATGGGAATAATTATTTAATTTGGCAAAACATCAATTTACTTTAGGGAAGCCAGAATCCGAACAGCGAACCGTGCACCTGCCAACTTTCCTTTACAATTTGCAAGTGGCTGAAACCAGAGATCTGTATATAATGACGAGATGCTTAAGTCTCCGCCCTAACAACGGGAATCGTTATCCCAAAGGCAGGAAGGCAGGCGACAACAATAGTGGGCAACTGCAGCCCGCAATTCGGGGTGTTCCTGCATGTGGGCATTCCTCTTCGAGCATCCCATTGGTTCCTTAATTTATCTAAGATTGATGTCTTTTTGTTGGCACGCATCTCGGTCAAATAAATGATAAATATTTCAATATTTTATTTGGATGGGCAAGGAGGTACGGTAGGGCGGGCCAGGCCCTCTAAGACCCACCCATAACGCCGGCCCTGGACGTGACTTCCGCTTTTGGACTTTAACAAGGCGACATCCCATCTTAACTCCTCCTCCACATTTACTGTATTGGTTAATCAGTGCAGAAGAGAGAACCTTCCCTAACTGTTTTTAACTTGTCAGGACCAGAAAGAAGAACAGCTGCTACGTTAGGTCAAAGATGGTGGATAAATGAAGATAGTTCACTCACGCCGTTTACCTTAAAAAAAAAAGTAAGTTCCGGTCTACTTAAATGGGTGTTGGTTACAGCTAGGGGAAATCAATCCTTTGTCTGTTTTTGCTTTGTCATTATGGGGTATTGTGTGTAGATTGCTGAGCAATTGTTTTTATTTAATACATTTTAAAACAAGGCTGTAACCTAACAAAATGTGGAAAAAGTCAAGGGGTCTGAATACTTTCCGGAGGCACTGTAAATAGAGGACTTAACGTTTAAGAGGATAAATCCCATGCAGGTGTATTTACAAGTTCAAACCCTGGAATGTGTGATGTAATCTACACCTCGATTAAGCTGATAGAAATACTAATTATTTGGTTGATGAGTTTTGAGGGTCATTATTTCTATATAGCCTACACCTTCTCGTTCGGCTTTGTGACAATGACCACACAAGCAGCCGCTCACGGATGGGCTATTGCAGCAGACAACCCACCATCTTCCACTCCTGTCAGCTAAAAACAAGAAGAAGCGGCTCCAGTGGGAACGCGATCACCAACACTGGACAATTGAGGGGTGGAAAAACATCACCTGGTCTGACGAATCCCTGTTCCTGTTGCGTCATGCTGATGGCAGAGTCAGGATTTGGCATAAACAGCATGAGTGCATTGCCCCACCCTGCCTGTTGTCAACGGTACAGGCCGGTGGCGGTGGTGCAATGGTGTGGGGAATGTTTCCGTGCCCCGAAGAATTCAGGCTGTTCAGGAGGCAAAGGGGGTGTCAGACCTGGTGGCCATTTATTTAATATTTCATGGATGGTGTACTACAATGTTTCCTGTCTAACAAATAACCCCCCATATACATTAATTAATTGTAGTACACTGAGTTTACTGGAAAATGACAATAGAGTAGGCAAGATCTGGGACCGTGCTAGGTGGAAGCAACCATGGGTGGACCTTGGAGGGCATAGGCCCACCCACTTTGGAGCCAGGCTCAGCCTATCAGAATGAGGTTTTCCCCACAAAAGGGCTTTATTATAGTTTTTCTCAGTCGCTTTGGTGCATTTTTCACATCATCCCTAACATGTGCAAAATAATAAGTGCATTTCTCAGAACAATTTGTACGAACTGCAATATACAATAGATATGTTTCTAAAGCTAGTCAGTGACTAAAAATCCTTAGTACATCTCTCAAAAGTAAATATTCATGCCAATGATCAGTCATTGTTCACGAACAAGGTCGTCAAAATGTTTAGGCATGTTGTCAATGTAACTGTGTACTTTGACAGTATTACCTGATGTAAACTTAGGCTACAGTTTGGATGACAGTTACTGTATTGAAAATGCACAAGGCTGCACTTCTATGGCATATATCAATTTCAACAGTACTATTTACATATTACTGTATGTGGGTTATTGATTGAAAGAGACTGGACAGGATTTTGTTTTTCACAGCTTTTACTAGTGCTACTTTATGAAAGAAAAAAACTAAATAATTTACAGTAAGAAAAAGACAGGGGGCACAAAGGGAAAAAAAACTAAATTAGAAAGAAACACAGGAAACACCCCTAAGGCACAACTTTGCCCGCAGCACTGTTCTAGTGCTGTCTCTACACATCCAGACGTTCCTGTCTGTCGGCCCACATATTCTCATCCACATCACACTGGATATTTTCCCTTCCAATGCAACGTGGAAATAATCTTTTGGAATGCCTTATCCATCCTCTGTGATGTCCTCACATGCTGCATCCATTGCAGCCAGCAGGGTCATCTGTGTGTGTGTGGCTGACGATCATACACCTTCCACCTCCATGCTGAAAATAACTCCTCAATTGGGTTAAGGAATGGTGAATAAGGTGGGAGGAATTCTATGAGCATCCTCGGTTGGGTCACAAACCATTGCCTTATGATGTTTGATCGATGGAAACTCACATTATCACAAATGACCACATACTTTGGCAAATCCTCTCTAAACAGACCCCTCTCATCATCAGGGATGAGAGCCCTGTAGAGAGTCTCTAAAAAGTTGAGTAGATGTTGGGTGTTGTATGGCCCTATAAGCGTGGTAAGGACACCATGCTCCGAAATAGCACACATGGTGATATTTCCTCCCCGTTGGCCTGGCAAATCCACAGTAGCTCTGTGACCGATGATATTCCGACCCCGCCTTCTGCATTTGGTCAGGTTGAAGCCAGCCTCATCCACGTATACAAAGTTGTGAGAGGGTTCACTTGATTCCAACTCCATTATACGCTATATCCCAGAACACACAGTTGAATTTGTTTTGGTAAGGAAGAGTGACATAAAATGTACATACAGTGGGGAGAACAAGTATTTGATACACTGCCGATTTTGCAGGTTTTCCTACTTACAAAGCATGTAGAGGTCTGTAATTTTTTATCATAGGTACACTTCAACTGTGAGAGACGGAATCTAAAACAAAAATCCAGAAAATCACACTGTATGATTTTTAAATAATTAATTTGCATTTTACACGGTTCAGCTGTTTCATACTCATCTGGTTTCTAAGCAGCACCCTGTTGATGGTTGAGATGCTAACCGTATGGATGTTTTCAAAGACATCGTTGTCTTCTATAATGGTCCTTTGTATTTCCCTGAGTCTCATGGCATTGTTTGCTCGGACCATGGTGCAAATAGCCTCCTCCTGTTGAGGTGTGAAAAGGCGTCCTCTGCCACCGGTTTGAGGTAATCTTGCAGTCCTATGTGGGGAAAAATGCAGTGATGCATCGCACACTTTCACATAGACAAAAACTATGCGAACACACATTTTACTGTAAAACATACAGGTGTGTGCATGTAAGGTGCAGTATGTATCTGTATAGAGTATATTTCTGTATGCTGTGAAATACAAGTGGACTACTGTAATATGAAGCATTGTAGGATGTATACAGTATACTGCTTATATACAGTAACAGTGCACTGTACATTGGTGGACATACCGGTTCTCTCTTCGAAACGTTTGAACTATTGAGGACACGGTTGATCTCCCAATATTCGGCTGCACCCTTCGACCCGCCTCAGCCATTGTAAGGCCATGATTGACAACATGGTCTACAATAGTGGCCCTTATGTCATCAGATATGCGCGTATGTCCTCTTCTGCCTCTTCCTCTGTTTTGCCTTCCACCACGCATCCTTGCTCCTCTTCTTCCTCCTCTTGGCTGTTGACCCTGTTCGTTTCCTGGTCCATCCATTATTGGAAAATTGCAACTCTGTGTTGTGGTCTGTCTATATATGCTTGCCAATTGATTGTTCATGAGATGCACCTTTGAGCAATTTAGACAACTGGTTGATTGTTGGTTGAACTAACACTTACATTCCTTCATGAGTGAGGGTCAATTTCACCTGCACGATTCATCAATTCACGTTTTTGTACAAAAGGTCTAATAGAAATGTGTAAAACTATGCTTGACAGTTTATGACAAATAGTTCAACAATTTTGCATGTAATGGCTTATGCAAGGAACTAATGCCTAGATGTTTTGAGGGGTAAGACTATTCAACAGAGAACCATCTATTATATTTTGGTCAACATGACATGAGCAATTGAAAATGTGGAAAAAAGCTGACACTTGTACATTATCAATTGCAATATGTACAAAAGCAATTGCAATTTGTTCAAAGGAATAAGAAATTGCTTTAATGAAGTGCACAAGTGACTAGATGATTTGGAATTTGTACAAGTAGTATCAAGAATTGCACCAAAGCGACTGAGAAAAACTGTAAAGACAGTTATCTCAGTATCGCTTGTCTCAGACGATCCCGCAGGTGAAGAAGCCGGATGTGGAGGTCCTGGGCTGGTGTGGTTAAATGAGGTCGGCGGTTGTGAGGCTGGTTGGATTCTCTGACAAATTCTCTAAAACGACTTTGGAGGCTTATGGTAAAGAAATTAACATTGAATTATTAAATTAAACAGCTCTGGTGGACATTCCTCCAGTCAGCATGCCAATTGCACACTCCCTCAAAACTTGAGAAATCTTTGGCATTGTGTTTTGCAGTGGCGACCCGTCAATCAGGGCAGGTGCGCCACCTGTTTTGAGGCCCACCTTTTAAGCAAAAAAAAGTTGGGTAATGTTCTCTAGTTGCGCCGTGATTGGCTCACTGTTCTGTCACTCATAGGGACACATCGTCACCACCAAATCTAAGGGTAGAGCTTGAAAATCAAGCCCCTTGGGTGCTGCCATAGTTACATTAGATGTGCCCATCCAAGAAGGCTCAAGTTCATTGGCCACAGATAAAATGAAGTCAAATCACGTTACATTTATAGTAGCTTTGATTGGACTGATCAAATCAACATCATACTTTCAAAATCTTAGTTAGCAGTCATCATAATGAATCATGTCAACAATCTACTGGCAAATGCTTTTTAATCCTTGTCATATCAATTGCAAGCATTGCAAAGCAATCACTGACCTGCTATTCAGTGGATGTCAGGACTAAATATAGTAACAGTATCCTGTCTCCCTGCGCCTGCTTCCACCACTCCACTATTCGCATTCAGTCACAGAATCACGGACCATAAATATGGAATCAGCAGGTGAGCCCAACGCTCCTATCCAAGTGGAGGTGCGCGTTCAGCAGCACGAGGCGTTGCTTCAGCATCTGGGGACGGTGATGGATCGCATGCTGCTGACGATGGAGCGCTGGGGACAGGCAGGACCACCCACACCTCCACCAGCCCCTCCATCGGTTCCCCTGATTGCTCCTCCTGTCCCTGGTCCCAGTGGGATTCGGCTCTCGCTCCCGAGGGAGTACGATGGCAAGGCGGCCGGTTGCCAAGGGTTCCTGCTCCAGTTGGAGCTATACCTGGCAACCGTTCACCCGGCTCAATTGGGACACGAGAGAGTGTCTGCCCTCGTCTCCTGCCTGGCTGGGAAAGCCCTGCAGTGGGCCAACGCCATCTGGGTCGAGGATGACGCGGTGTTGGACCACTACAGGGAGTTCACTCGCCGGTTTCGGGCGGTCTTCGACCATCCGCCTGAGGGTAGATCGGCGGGTGAACGCCTGTTCCATCTGCGGCAGGGGACGAGGAGCACCCAGGATTTTTCCTTGGATTTCCGGACCCTGGCGGCGAGCGCAGGTTGGAATGACAGGGCCCTGATCGACCATTTTCGGTGTAGTCTCCGGGAGGACGTTCGTCGGGAGCTGGCCTGCAGGGACACCACCCTCAACCTGGACCAGCTGGTGGACATGAGGGGGCTAAACACCCTTTTCTCATCTGGACCGACCACCGCAATCTGGAGTACATCCGAGCGGCGAGGAGACAGAATCCTCGCCAGGCAAGGTGGGCCATGTTTTTCACCCGGTTTGACTTCACTCTATCTTACAGACCGGGTTCACAAAATGTGAAGGCAGACGCACTGTCCCGGGTGTATGACACAGAGGAGCGGCCCATCAATCCCACTCCCATCCTCCCTGCCTCCTGTCTAGTGGCACCGGTAAGATGGGAGTTGGACACGGACATCGAGCGGGCGATGCGCACAGAGCCCACCCCCACTCAGTGTCCTGCAGGGCTCAGGTACGTCCCGTCCGTTGTCCATGACCACCTGATCGTGTGGGCCTATACTTCACTCTCCTCTGGTCATCCTGGCATCGCCCGGACGGTGCGCTGTTTGAATGTAAAGTACTGGTGGCCCACCTTAGCTAAGGACGTGAGGGCTTATGTTTCCTCCTGTTCGGTGTGCGCGCAGTATAAGGCGCCCAGACACCTGCCCAGAGGTAAATTACAACCTCTACCCGTTCCACAGCGACCGTGGTCACACCTGTCGGTGGACTTTGTGACGGACCTTCCGCCATCACAGGGGAAAACGACGATCCTGGTCGTTGTGGATCGGTTTTCTAAGTCCTGTCGCCTCCTTCCTTTGCCCGGTCTCCCGACGGCTCTACAAACGGCAGAGGCCCTGTCCACCCACGTATTCCGGCACTACGGGGTGCCTGAGGACATAGTGTCTGACCGGGGTTCCCAATTCACGTCTAGGGTGTGGAAGGCGTTTATGGAACATCTGGGGGTCTCGGTCAGCCTTACCTCAGGTTTTCACCCCGAGTGCAACGGGCAGGTGGAAAGAGTGAACCAGGATGTGGGGAGGTTTCTGAGGTCGTATTTACAGGACGGGCCGGGGGAGTGGGCGGCGTTCATTCCCTGCTTCCACCACTCCACTATTCGCATTCAGTCACAGTGGAGTGGGTTTAAGGGTTTAAGGGTCTGGGTTTAAGGGTCTCTTTTCCAAGTTTAAAAGGATAAGCATTCAAGATTGGCCATGCTGTTAATCAAACATGACTTTCGCCATGCTCAAAACAACTGGAAACTCAGAACTGGGAAATCTGACTTTAGTGAGTTCAAGACAACTGGGAATTCGGGAAAAAACTAGCTCTGACTGGGAAAATACGTTTTGAATGGTCATCCAACATGCAATTGCAAGTCGGGAACTCTGGCCTCTTTCTAGAGCTCCGACCTGAAAATATCTGATGTAATAATGATTCGACCTTGTTGTTTTCAGAGGTCCCAGTTGTCTTGAAAGCACCCTAAATCCAGAGAATACCAGACTTTAATGACAAAATTTGCCCACGAAGGACCGCCGCGCCACCTTCCTGTTCAAGTCAGCACAGCACAACAAGGTGAGTCCACACCCTAATAATTTGGTCCCTTTTTCCCCTCTTAATTTCTCCTACTGTTCTGACTTGATGGTGCACATGTAGCCTATAGCCTGTCATGAAATGCCCCACAATAAAACATTTATTTTGGACTCCATAAGGTCAGAGGATGTGTGTTTATGAAGAAACAGTGATTTATACAAATAACGCTATGGTCCCATTTAATATATCACTGTCAGTCATTTCTAAGTACATCATATTACCCTTCTAATACATTTTTGTCTGTCCCAGTCTTTCTACCCAGCATTGCCTGCTGTGTTTCAGATTCAGCTGTGACACATTCCATAGATCTCTTGACTAACCGATAGATTTTCTTTTCATTGGGAGCACATGTCCATACAATGGAAGTTACAAAAGTTTGCCAGAGTATAAAAGTCAGACAATTAAAACCGATAAATTGTTTTTAGGAAGGAGAAGAGACTGCCGTGACAGAGTATGCTGAGATTGTATTTTTTTACCTGTTCATCTTCAATGACAGTAACAAAGGGTCACTACTTTGTCACTCAATGTTCCTGTTCAAGTCAGCACAGCACAACAAGGTGAGTCCACACCCTAATAATTTGGTCCCTTTTTCCCCTCTTAATTTCTCCTACTGTTCTGACTTGATGGTGCACATGTAGCCTATAGCCTGTTTTAAAGAAATTTAATCATTTAATATTGTTAGAGCTTTCATTGTCTGCTTATATGCCCCCTTTATTTATCCTGGTTCTGACTTGGTGTACAGGGAGAACACTGTAAGAACGGCCCATGTTCTTAATGCTGTGGCTGTACATTTCAAAAGTGCAGAAAAATGTGTTATATTGACTACATCCGTCCTAGCTCGCTCATTGTCTTAATCGAAATTACAGATTGCCTCTTATTCGCTCGTCGTCCCCTTATGCAATAGTTTGTACATCTCAATTGTCAGTAGAAACCACATTTGTTTGAGCAAGTCAGCCATATCAGCTATGTTTTTTTTTAAAGGCAGTAAATGAGGCTGAATTAACTGTTTTGCTGCCAGACAAGGCTCCGCTGATAGCTAGGTGTAGCAGTGGTAAGGTGTTGGGACTGCTTTTGAGATTGCTGTTGGGACAGCTTTATGTAGGCCCTAACAGTTTGTGGGCACCGTTAGTCACAGTTATAGTGCAATTAATGGGCTCAGTGCTAGAGGTGTCACTACAGACCCTGGTTTGATCCCAGTTTGTATCACAACTGGCCATGATCGGGAGTCCCATAGGGCGGTGCACAATTGGCCCAGCGTTGTCCGGGTTAGGGGAGGGTTTGGCCGGGGTAGGCAGTCATTGTAAATAAGAATATGTTCTTAACCGACTTGCCTAGTTAAATAAAGGTTAAATAAAATGTGTTTAGTGGCTTTACTGGCATTTATCAAAAAACATTTTTTTTTTTGCCTCATCAAGATCGACATGCTAAAATCTCCACTGATGTTGTGTGACAAAAATGCACATTTTAGAGTGGCCTTTTATTGTCCCCAGCACACCTGTGTAATGATCATGCTGTTTAATTATCTTTCTATATGCCACACCTGTCAGGTGGATGGATTATCTTGGCAAAGGAGAAATGCTCACTAACAGGGATGTTTTAGTTTTTTTGTGCATATAGAACATTTCTGGGATCTTTTATTTCAGCTCATGAAACATGGGACCCACGCTTTACGTTTATATTTTTGTTCAGTATATAATATGTGATTACGTTTTGGTTAATTTCTGTGAAAAATGTTGGCCTCTCACTTTTCCTCTCATAGAGGCAGGACCAAAGTCCCAGGAGAAAGAGTCTGGGCTACAACAAACCCATAGAGCTTTCTGCATCCAGCATACCTTTGTAACTTAAATAAACTGTGGAATGGCATCACAAAAGTTGAGACTCACAGACACTGTCTTCGTCATGAAATGCCCCACAATAAAACATTTATTTTGGACTCCATAAGGTCAGAGGATGTGTGTTTATGAAGAAACAGTGATTTATACAAATAACGCTATGGTCCCATTTAATATATCACTGTCAGTCATTTCTAAGTACATCATATTACCCTTCTAATACATTTTTGTCTGTCCCAGTCTTTCTACCCAGCATTGCCTGCTGTGTTTCAGATTCAGCTGTGACACATTCCATAGATCTCTTGACTAACCGATAGATTTTCTTTTCATTGGGAGCACATGTCCATACAATGGAAGTTACAAAAGTTTGCCAGAGTATAAAAGTCAGACAATTAAAACCGATAAATTGTTTTTAGGAAGGAGAAGAGACTGCCGTGACAGAGTATGCTGAGATTGTATTTTTTTACCTGTTCATCTTCAATGACAGTAACAAAGGGTCACTACTTTGTCACTCAATTAAGCAGGGTGGGACATTGTTAATGCCTTAGCTCAGTGCATTCTTGTGTGTCTGCGTGTCTACCTCTAAAAGCAGCTTGAACAAGAGGAGGTGAACTCATTGCCATACGTCAACACAGACTTCCTTCCAAACAGAAAACGAGCTGAGCCCCGAGGACTTTTGGTACTCCACCATCGGGCCAGCCTAAGAGCCAATTTATGCTTGATCAGAAAACGTGGTCGGAGGCGCCGTATGGATGGCGTGATGCAATTGCGAAGCATCCGGAGGCACGCAGAGGCCAAATTGAGCTCCGTATCCATGGGCCTCTCTGATGTTGTTACAATGGGGATGGCTCCGCATAGTGCTGCATTGACATGATTGGTTGACGGTAGCCCAGTGAGAGGAAGCCCAGTGGCCAGCAGTGGGAGAAGATGGAACGAGATGGATTTGGCCAACATTCTGCAAATTTTCTCATTGATGTAACATTTGATCTCAATACAGTTTTTGGTTCTCAAAACTAGAACACAGTGGACTAAGTTTTGTAGACTTTACCCTAGTTTTTTTGTTGTTGTTGTTTAGGATTTCATAGGCGAATTGACTTATTGCACACGCACAATTCACAAAGTAGGCGTTCCCTAATGGAAATATGCAAATGCAGGCTAGAACGAGCCAATAGGATCTCGCTAGCTTGTGCTTGGTTCTGCCTACAATGACACATTTTTTCCCTTTTGAAACAACAGGCTGAGGTCTATCTTGGTTTAGTTATACAAATCTTTGGCTCTGGTCTGTTCGTGAAAGCGCAAGAAGTATGAATGCCCTGACTTCTGCAGAGCCCATATCACCATAAATGCTGCACGGCCAATGCAGACATCAGAATGACCATGCAGCACCTTGAAGTGGCGTCACGAAATGGTGATTGTCAAGCAAATAACGGGGTCTCACGGTAATTGACCGTTAATTAACATAAACACATTTAGCATCTCCTGGCTTCCACACACAGCCTACAAGCCACTGATGCAGACCTTTGGAAAATCTACATTTTAAAAAGTTTAATAGATATATGTAATATAGCCTACACTTTCACAATAAATCCATTATTTATTTTATACAAGTCATAAGAAGCATGATATGAAGAAAATGTAGTCTATTTCAGAAGAACAGAATAGCATACTCTGAGTCCTTATGTTAGGTCCTGATGTGTCTATGCCAAATGGCTGTGGCTACCCTAGTTCATTTAGCAGACAAGATTTGCTTAGAATTATGTGGCATTATTTTATAGAATGAAGAATACAATTGAACAAAGCTGAATAGAAAGGATATTTTCTCAGAAGGATGAGTGCACACATGCGACTATTCTGTCTAGAGCGAATAACAAAGAAATAGGTATTCCTATATGCTTAATTTAGAGTTGTAACTATTTGTTCTACAAACGTTGAGCTATATGTTTGGATTTTTAATACATTGTAAGGCTGCATGATGCGACTCTAATGATTTGAAAAATGTCGCTTGAAAGGCATGAGCTCTGCTTTGTTTTTAGTGCAGGCTGTACACTACTAATCAGTCATTCATTCACAATTTGACAAGCACTTGATAATACCTAGAATTTCACGGCGGCATCCCCTTTGTGTGGCCGTAATGCACCCCAAAAAAACATGCCTTTTGTGGCCAGTGGCCATTGTGCCCTTCTCCCGGAGTGCTGCGCGCTCCATCACGTGATGGGTCTTTCTCACAGGCTACAAGTTAAGACGTGGACGTAACTGCACATGTCCTTATCCAATTCCGAGGTGCATATTGAAGATATTGGAAGAACTGTCCTCATTTACAGATTGACAAAGATGAGTAGGCCTAATGAACTAGCCTATGTCAATCTACTATTCCCCATAGTAAAAAAGTCAACCCATTCTATTCTGTGCAATAAATAAATATTCCAAACGTAGTCTGGGACAGTTGTGGGATGAGATAGATCCCAAATTAATATAACCACCAGCATCAAACAACCTTTTTTATGCAATGTGGCTGACGCAACAGATCACAATGTTTAGCTTAAAATGCTTAAAACTATTAGGCTATTTCTTCACATTATAAGCGCAGCAATGCACACACAGCAGTAGGCTGTAAGCACCAATGTTCCATTAGCGGAAAACACAATTATAAAAAGTGACGCAAATGCAGTTATGCATGAAATGCTTTTATTATAAAGGTGCAGTTAGGCTCTACACCCCTAGTAAAACAGATTAATGTGCTTAATTTTAAGAAGTTATTTGGCCACTTTAGTTGTGATACAAACCTTATTAAAACATATAGGCTACATGAGGTGTGCAACTATGGTTCGAAAAAGAAGTCGCTGGGCATCAGTCACAAGTAATAATAGGCTTATATTGTCACCCATCAGACTATTCCTGATTTAATCTTGTCTTTACATATACTAAATAATATGCATGTTAGAATGGACCATTATCTTGCACCTGTATAGAAACCGGGGCAGCGGGGGAAAAAATACATGTAATCTATGCACTTAAATGCGAATGGAGGACGCTTTTCCCCGCAGTTAATTTTCATGCCAGCCAGTAAATGTAAATGTAAGCAATGTGCTTAATATTAGGAAAGTTGAGAAATAAATATAGTAGGCCTGATGGGATCCTCGTCTTTTTATTAGTGGCCATCACTCTGTTTTCTCCCGCAATTGCATAGCGTATAGAAATGTTGTGTAACATGAGCTCATGGGCTCTTGATTAGATTTTCAAATACATTTGCATTGATGTCAGAGTGATTAGAGGGACAATAGAGTGCTGAGTACCAGGCAGTTAGCAAGTTTGGTAGGTCACTGCAACAGCCATAATCAGAGGGTTCCAAAGATTTATCTGGGGTTTGGGATAAGGGTTAAGCAAGTGGTTAGGACATAGACAGTCAATTTCCACTATTCCCATCCCAGAACGAGTAGAAGACAAAGAGAATTGTCACATACATTTATTCTAAACTGCTTTAAATTGCCCATTATGCTATAGAGTTCCCCCAATTTGGCCAGATCGAACAGTTGATGGAGCACCATGCTGCAACAAAATGCTTATGTTAACATTTGCTTTACACTGGTAATTGTTTAACAGAATCCAAAAATCACATTTCGATGATGACGAATAGACTGGTGAGATGAAAAGGTTTAATATAGGTTACTTTAATAGGTGTTCAAGGAATAATAGTTGCGTCAGCAGACAGTGTTATGACATACGACTCAGTGAACGGGGCTGAGGGCGATGGCTAAGGGATCCCTCACTAAGCAGGGGCTCCAGTAAGGCAAGGCTGCATTGAACAACTGGGCTGTAACAATCAAGTCCATACATGTCATGATACAGTACTATTGACATAAATAAGATTGAGCACACATTATACAAGCTATCAGAGGAAACATACTTAAGATCTGGTATCACCTCTTCAGAAGAACAAAAGGGAAGTCGTGATATACATTCCTGTAAAGGGAGAAAGTTAATATAGTATTTTTTTTTTTATCTGGGTGCATATTCAGTTTTTCTATTTTTGTAACTAAATGAACAGCTATAAAAAAGAAATAATAAATAAGCTTGAATACAGAGGGTTTGGCAATTGTTCTTTGTAATTGCATGAGTCCCTGGTTTCGTCCTTTCCTGAAGTGAGAGCCTCATTGAACTGCAGAGAAGAAACAAATAAAAAACGTCCGGGGTGACATTGTCCCTAACAAAAAAAATCTATAATATATATATATATATATATATATATATATATATATATATATATATATATATATATATATATATATATATATATATATATATATATACACACACATATATATATATATATATATATATATACACACACACATCTCTTTAACAGACGTTGGAGGTAAGTCACAATGACTTACAACTCAACACACCTCCACAGAGTTCCCAGCACAGCAGCTGAATCGTCATGAGGACCATAGGTTGTAACAAACTATTCACCTGTGGAAACAGTCCACCATCGCATACATACACAGTAGAGTCAAGACTTGAATTGGAATTAGAAAAATACATGTACAAAATTGATTACATTCAAGAGACAGTACTAGCACAAAAGGATATAGTCTATAGTCATTTCGATAACTAATAATATAGGAATTATTTTATAGAGGCATCTTCTAGATAGAAAAGGTTGAGTGAGATATATTATGGCTGTTTTTGAAGATGTGTGGGCTTGGTTACAGACTTTATTCTAAAATGCTCAAATTAGTTCAAAATACTTCAATGCATAATCTCATAAAATGGACATAAATACCGGTGTAATCTTTTAATTTCACTTAATGATATTACATTTTTAAGATCATCATGATGTCATTTTGGTTTGGATCATAAGGTGCAAATATTTTATATTAAAAGAGGCATTGAAAAGGTGCCAGTACAATGTACACCATTCCCACTTGGGGTTCAAATCTTAGGATAGGAGTAGTTGTGCTGATATAATACATTTGTTACCTGAAGATCTATACACCAACAAAATGCAGTGCAACCGCTATGCTAACCTTCGTTTTCAACAGAATTTTCATTTTATAAAGACAACTTTCCCTTTTCTTTGGCAAATGTCTAAAAACCACTAGTTACAAGCTTGAACATCGCTGCTCTTTTTGGGGAAGACAATTGCTTCATTTCTGTGAAAGAACAACACTGATGTCCATCAGTGGAAGAACTATGTGTAGTTTAATGCTTGGACAACTTTAGTCACCCTTCAATTTATTTTCTCTCAAAACTGGAACATATTTACATTATATCTAAGTCTTAAATGTTTGTTTTAAAGCTTTCCTTCAAGCTTGGAGTTCGAAAGTCTGATTTAGGTCTGCTTGTTTTCAGTCCGTTTGTCAGCTTTAAGGGATCAATACACGAATACAGCATTGCTCGTATCTCTACAAGTCAGTCCAATCCTGACTTTAAATGTAATATAGTTTCAATTCTACTTTGTGGCATTATAATCCCTTGGCTAAAACCAAGTGCCACCATTGGACAATAAGAGGGTTGAGCCTTTTTTTAAAGTTAAATGTTGTGCCCCGACAGAACACATTTTCGGACATAGCCCAGAAATGGCAATGTAGTTGCTTTAAGAATACAAACTCCGGAAACTAAAGGTGGAAACTACCCTTCTAGAAGCAGTGCATTTCATCTCAGTGCTCATTTGCTTAACAGGTACAGTAAGCATTGATGCATTATTTTGTGTATGAGCTTTTTGACAACAGTCTTAATCCAGTAAACTAGACCTCAGGAAAAGAAAACCGAGGTTGGAAACACAAGATAAAAGAAAAAAATATATAATCTAGTTCAACACCATCATAATACACTTAAGTGAAGGAGAATAATAAAATGTAAAAAAGAGCAATAAACTCAAAGATAAAGCAACAACTAGAGAAGCGTGACTGACTGCAAGACCTAAGAACAAGAGCGTTGGTCAACTTAGAAACAAAAGTCATAATAATATAGCATAATGGTAATTTAATGGAGGACATGTCGGTGTGGACTCTTCAACCTAGGAACTGGCTTGCACTACTTGTATAAGCCTGAGACAGCTTCTTCCATCTGATTAGCTTACACACAGAGCAGACGTCAAGTCCCCCAACCCTACTACAGCTCACACACTGTAAACAGAAGCATGGACACAAGGATAAGCTATTTGGATATGGAATGGATGCTAGCCTGTTCTACCTCGGTTAGAACATGCAAAACAAATGAACAAAAAAAAACAAAGCATTAAAAGCAATTGTCTTGTTTTTGAAATACAAATATTTTCAAAAGCAAAACCTTAATTATTCTCATTGCCTAAGAGTGGACCATTATTTGGTATAAGAAAATCTCAAAGGCTAATAGGAAAAACAAAGTGACCAGGGAAAACATTGCCCTACTAAGAAAAAGTTACATCTTAATAGCGTCTCCTACGTTAGTGCAGTGCTCTTTGTTAAAAAACTATCTTAGGAAACTAGTAGCACACATTTGGATTAGCCTTGTAGATGCTACGCAGACTGCAATAAGATCAAGTATTGACACAAAATGCATTTTCATCATTCAAGTATATTCAAACGGATGTAAGATTCATGTGAATGGTTGCGTGGTGGATGGGATGGCAGTCAGGAATTAAGAGCAGAGGTTCTGGTTGAGGTATGGCTAACGTCGTAATGAGAGAGTTAAGGCCATGGAGAACCATCCATACTGTCAGAAACTTTGCTTCTCCTCACATTGAACCCCACTGTATGGGACCAACCGCCAGGTAAAACAGGCAGGTTAAGACTTACAATATGCTAACCAAAGGCCTCCCATCTAAGCTTAAAACGCAGCTTAAGTTCAAATGCAAGATGCATTGAGTTCAAACTGACAATGAAGGTTAAACAGATCACTGTAGTAGCAGTTGCTGGTGGGAAGGCATGGGATAGAGTAATATGGAATACTTGACCATGGTGTGGAAGGTTAAGAGGTCTGCTTTATCTCTAGACCACACTAAATAGGCAAATCAAAATGAGGGTACCACATCAAATATGTCACAAGGACTATCTACCAAGCTGTGTCCGTTTGTTCAAGCAGGAAGGTGTGCAGGAAGCCACAAGATTCGACTCATCCTTACATTGAGGTATGCTAGGTGGAAGGGACTTTGCAACAGTGTGTGAAAGGGGGAAGATGTTCTCTTACAAGTGGTCAAGCTGACTTTGTGTAGGTTTCCTTTCTTTTTTTGAAATGCAATTTTTGTTTACAAAACTTGACCTTAAAATTGCGTAATATCGGACAAAGATTACACATTAACGTGAACACAACCTGCCTTCCTCAGGGTACTCTAAGTAGGTAGGACCATACGGGAAGAGGAAGTGACATCCTACTGCCAAGGGAAGGGTTCTGGAGAATACTGAGAAGGTGAGAGGATGGGAGGAGGGAGGGAGGGGTTCCCCACTTTCCGCCTCAGACCAGAGCTCTAGCTAATTCACCACAGAGGAGGAGTCCATCCACAAGTCACGTTCCATCTCCTTCCTTCCAGAACAGGATGAGGAATCGGAGGTTAAAAGTTAAAACGCACACAACACGCAAGCGTCCATTTCGTTTTGCTGGAGACAGGAGGGAGGCTGATCCACTTCATTGGTCAGCGCAGGAGATGAGGACAGGGGTCTGGGCCATGTCCTTCTGGCTGTCGCCAATCACACACTGGCCTCTGATACAGGAGGAAAAGAAGAAGGTAAAGGTCAACCAATCAAGGCATGTACTTTTTGTGCTTGGCAAAGATATGTTATGTGGCATTTGTGTTCGGACGTTTCTTTGTCTGGTTAGTGAAGTAGTGTCAACTCAATTCCTGGAGGGCCGTGTGTCTGCTCCTCACAGTTTTGGCTCCTCCCTTGTACTTACTTGATCAATTAAAGTCATTGTTAGTTATGAAACTGCCTGCATCTGGTTATCTATGTCTTAAATTGGACACAAATGGAAAGGAAATAAAACATGGCGCTCACGTTCAAAGCGTACAGAGAAAAATGTAACAATGTTCTTTTTTTTTAGTTTTTTTGTTGTTGAAAAGGATCAGCTTCCTTGAAGCAAGGTGCGTCCCTCTTCTCCATGGCTGCCTACCTGTGAATGTTCTCCATGGCTGCCACCTCGGCAAGGGCAGACAGGCTAAAGAAGGTGGGCAGGACTTCGGGTGCACTGCTCCTATCCGCTTCCTCTTGCTTGGGTGCGCTGTAGCACCCTGTTTCATTGCATAAAGTCTCTCTGGGTAATGGCTTGTTGTCCTGCTCCAGGGTCAGGTCCCTGGCTTTGTCCTCTGTGATAAAACGGACCAAAGCAGATGCCATGAGGCTATTGCCTGTCATTCAAAATGGCATGAACAGAACATCCCTCATTGCTACCTGATTGCTGTCATTGTAAATGATAAAAAAAAAAAACATTTGGCGTTTTCCAGCTCGTATATTTACTTAAATCCTATGTATTTGATAATGTGCAGAATAAACTATTGCCTGTTAGGAAAGACTCACCCTCTGCTGGGGACACCCTGCCGTCGGCCGAGCGCACCAGGTGGGTGATTTTGCTCTTCCTAGCCTTCCTCTTCTGGCTGCCCACCGGCATGCTAGCGCTAGTTCCCATGGCCTCTGGGGAAAGCGTGGCGGTGGCACATGGGGCAGGGCTCGGCTTGGCCTTGGCAGCCGAGTCTGACATGGGGGAGTCACTACGCATCGCTATGTCAGAGGGGATAACATTTTAAAAGAGCCATTCATTTTCAATAAGGATTTTAGAATGATTTAACCCACATCCGTACTTGAGATCTGGGCACCGAACACCAACGTAATTCATACGAATTAACTGCAAAAATGGATTCGGTTGAGACCCTGTTCAGCTAGATGGCTCACTTTTTATTTACACCTCACTTTGCAGTTCAAAACTTGTTCAACAACTAAAGAGAGAATATTTTACATGTGTCTAAATTCAATGTGCAATTCAAACGTATGGTCATTTTTTTACATTGCGTAATGTGTCCATTGTCTCAAACTATGTGTAAATACCATGCCAAGAACATTCACAACTGGATTACATAATGCACACACGTTACATGATGCTCTAATTCACCTTTGTCCACAGTATTGGGCTTCTCCTTTTTCTGCTTGTACTTGTTAACAATCTTGTGGAATAAAGTCTTTTTCTGAGATGGAGATGGACCTGATATAACAAAAAAGATTAACAAAAAAAGAAACAAAAGCATTGCATGCCATGTTAAATGGTAACAATGTGGTAAAGTTCCTGAAAGCGAGAAGCAACAGGAGCGGTATGGGATGTGGAGGGATGGCTTCTGTCAAAACATATTGAAATGTTTGGTGAACATTCCGGTAACATTCTCTGCTTACCTTTGGCAGGTTTCAGGGGTTGTTCCTCCGGTGCGGTGCTATCGTCAGTTTTTTTCTTCTTAGTGACGGTGGTGCTTTTCTTGTCGAACGTCAGAGGGCTATACTGCGGCAGGCTGTTGAACTTCTTCTCAAACTCCTCCTCCAGTTTCCCCAAACTGCAAAGGAAGGTTGTTGATTAGATACGGGTGGAACATGCTCAACTCCACTTTCTTCATGAAGGCTTTCATCTTGCGGAAATACGTTGCCATTTGTTTGTCACTGTTGTTTTTAATATTTCAATAGAAATGCCAACACAATAATAGCTTTTTCAAGTTCCCTCTTGCGTGTTTTAAGAGTGCCTTGATTGGATAAGTAAGCCCCACTGTTGATATGTTCCTTGATTACAGAGTGGCTATAGACCCCTTTACGAAGTGGCTTATTATCCATGTCATTCAAGCAGGGCTTGAATTATTTTGTATTTATTTATTTAACTAGTCAAGTCCGTTAAGAACAAATTCTTATTTACAATGACGGCCTACACCGGGCAAACTCTGACGACGCTGGGCCTATTGTGCGCCGCCCTATAGGACTCCCAATCACGGCCGGTTGTGATACAGTCTGGATTCTAACCAGGTTGTCTGTAGTGACACATCTAGCACTGAGATGCAGTGTCTTAGACCACTGCGCCACTTGGGAGCATTAAACATTGACCTTTGGGAACCCCTAAAAAACACTTATGGGGTGCCCATAACCTAACTTGGCCTATTTGCTCTCTTCAGCGATTCCTCAGAGGCGGATGTTAACTTGCACACAGAGGACCCCATTACACCGCAAAGATAACAGAGCTAGTTAAATAGACACAAAGAATAACGTATTTTCCACATCCAACAATTCACTAATAGTCTATAAATAAAACAGACTTGCGGCGTAAATGCAACGAGCATCGAGCCAAGAGCGCACTTAGCCAATCTTCACTGCTACCCACTTCAATTAGTACAAACGTGAATCCTTGCATGACGGACGTGCCCCTTGTCAGACAGGCTTATTGTCCGTTCACTATATTCTGCTCCCACTAGTGATCTTTCATTCAGTTTTCAGTGCTAAAGCCTAGCACTTTTGGGGGTAAAATGTTTTCAAACAGGGGACTCACCCTGGCGCGGTCTCGTCTTTTGATTTGGACTTCTTTAGCTTCTTGGGATTAGTGGGTCCCATCTGTGAGAAAGCCCAAGTCTCATCAGTCCAGCCCCCTTCATCAGATCCACTTCGAAAAGAGCCTCTTTTGCCTGATACATACACACACACACACACACACAGTTGTAAGTTTACATACACTTAGGTTGAAGTTATTAAAACTCATTTTTCAACCACTCCACAGATTTCATGTTAACAAACTATAATTTTAGCAAGTCGGTTAGGACATCTACTTTAATTCTTCCAACAATTGTTTACAGATTATTTCACTATATCACAATTCCAGTGGGTCAGAAGTTTACATACACTAAATTGACTGTGCCTTTAAACAGCTTGGAAAATTCCAGAAAATTATGTCATGGCTTTAGAAGCTTCTGATAGGCTAATTGACATAATTTGAGTCAATTGGAGGTGTACCTGTGGATGTATTTCAAGGCCTACCTTCAAACTCAGTGCCTCTTTGCTCGACATCATGGGAAAATCAAAAGAAATCAGCCAAGACCTCAGAAAACAAATTGTAGACCTCCACAAGTCTGGTTCATCCTTGGGAGCAATTTCCAAATGCCTGAAGGTACCACATTCATCTGTACAAACAATAGTATGCAAGGATATAAACACCATGGGACCACGCAGCCTTCATACCGCTCAGGAAGGAGACGCGTTCTGTCTCCTAGAGATGAACGTACTTTGGTGCGAAATGTGCAAATCAATCCCAGAACAACAGCAAATCTTGCCATATGGCAAAAGTGATAACTAAGTGGCTCGGGGAACAAAACATCGACATTTTGGGTCCATGGCCAGGAAACTCCCCAGACCTTAATCCCATTGAGAACTTGTGGTCGATCTTCAAGAGGCGGGTGTACAAACAAATACCCACAACTTCTGACCAACTCCAAGCATTGATTATGCAAGAATGGACTGCCATCAGTCAGGATGTGACCCAGAAGTTAATTGACAGCATGCCAGGGCGGATTGCAGAGGTCTTGAAAAAGAAGGGTCAACACTGCAAATATTGACTCTTTGCATAAACTGAATGTCATTGTCAATGAAAGCCTTTGACACTTATGGAATACTTGTAATTATTCTCCAGTGTACCATAGTAACTACTGACATAAAGATCTAAGAACACTGAAGCAGCAAACTTTGTGGAGACCAATACTTGTGTCATTCTCAAAACTTTTGGCCACGACTGTATGTAAACTTCTGACCCACTGGGAATGTGATGTAAGAAATAAAAGCTGAAATAAATAATTATCTGACATTTCACATTCTTAAAATAAAGTGGTGATCCTAACTGACCTAAGACCGGGAATTTCTACTAGGATTAAATGTCAGGAATTGTGAAAAACTGAGTTTAAATGTATTTGGCTAAGGTGTATGTAAACTTCCGACTTCAACTATACAAAATCAGTTTAGAGGAGCCACCAGTAAAATAAAATAAAAAACACAGGGACTTGCTCGGAATGGGTGTAAAACAACAGCATATTGATAGTCATTGTGGAGACAGGGCAGGGGGGTTACTAATGCATACCTCTGTCCACGTTGGCCCTCAGTGAAGTCAGCATCCCTTCTGATACCAGGGTCTTGTACAGCGCCCCCTTGCAGCTTCTCTCCGACTTCCTGGAGCCACACCCTTCGGCGTTGGCCTCCACGTCCCTCTGCTTCTCCTCGACTTTGTGCTTGACGTGCGGGGGGCTGGGAGGGGCGGTGGGCTCCTCCGTACTGCTCAGGGCGTCCAGGGTGCTGCCGATGCTGGCCTCCTCAGCCTCTGTCTTGGGGCTTGCTAGATTCACTGCCACCACTGTCGATGGCTGCTCTGTGCGCCTTCCATCCTCTTTGTCCTCCTCCATCTCATCCTCTTCCTTAGCCTTCAGGGGCCTCTTGGCTTTGGACTTCTTTTTGGGTGAGCTGGGCTCTCCCGGAATGGTAACAGTGGCGGTGCTAGCCTTCTTCTTGGGTATATCCTCTTCGGCGTCGCCCCAGTCCCCTTTAGCCACGGCCTCGATAGTGTAGAGGAGGCTCTCCAACTCCGACTCAGACGATGGTCGCTTTTTGAGGGTCTTTTTGGGCGAGCCGGGACGAGGGCTCTTGTCTTTGTCCACTGCTTTGGGTGGCTCTCTGGCAGTAGAGTCTTTTTTCTTCTTCTTCTTCTTTTTCTTCTTCTTGACGCTGGCCACTTGGCCGCTGAGCAGCGGGGGACTGTCGTTGGTGGGTGTGGAGGAGGAAGAAGCAGAGGAAGACTGGGGAGAGGAGAGAGGAAAACTGGGGATGTTGCCCCCGGTCTCCTCCTTGACCACCGTCTCGGTTTTGATTTGTGGGGCGCAGGTATTGTCCTGTATCTCCATCTTCCCTGCCTCGGAGGCCAAGCACATCTACACAAAACACAACAGTGCACATACATTAACATTTCAGTAGTTACATCAATGCAAAAGTGCTGGAGCTAACTACTAGTCATTTCCACTGTAGGGGTTTTGACAATTTCAGTAATTTGAAATGGGGTTAAATGGACCCTTAAAAGGTTTTGTAATGGAGGGCCTGCAGTACCTCAGCGAGCTGGAAGAGAGCCGACTGGCTACAAGGCTTTCCCTCCAGGGAAGTCGACTGGCTTGAATCAGAGGAGATCTGCTTTAATAGACAACAGTGGAGAATTAGACAAAACATAATTTTGCATCCTAAAGACAATACTATAAAATGCATGTAGTTGTGCAGAGTGGCAGACTTGAGATATTGTAATGACTGTACCTCTGCCAGTTGAAAAAGAGGGGACTTGACGTTGATATTGGGTACGTCAGACTTTCCCTGCTGTGCGGTGCCAGACGAAAAATGGGAACAAGACAGAGAATGGATAAAGATCCTCGGATTATGTACCGCTATGTTCATATACAGTGGGGAGAACAAGTATTTGATACACTGCCGATTTTGCAGGTTTTCCTACTTACAAAGCATGTAGAGGTCTGTAATTTGTATCATAGGTACACTTCAACTGTGAGAGACGGAATCTAAAACAAAAATCCAGAAAATTACATAGTATGATTTTTAAATAATTAATTTGCATTTTATTGCATGACATAAGTATTTGATCACCTACCAACCAGTAAGAATTCCGGCTCTCACAGACCTGTTTGTTTTTCTTTAAGAAGCCCTCCTGTTCTCCACTCATTATCTGTATTAACTGCACCTGTTTGAACTCGTTACCTGTATAAAAGACACCTGTCCACACACTCAATCAAACAGACTCCAACCGCTCCACAATGGCCAAGACCAGAGAGCTGAGTAAGGACATCAGGGATAAAATTGTAGACCTGCACAAGGCTGGGATGGGCTACAGGACAATAGGCAAGCAGCTTGGTGAGAAGGCAACAACTGTTGGCACAATTATTAGAAAATGGAAGAAGTTCAAGATGACGGTCAATCTCCCTTGGTCTGGGGCACCATGCAAGATCTCACCTCGTGGGGCATCAATGATCATGAGGAAGGTGAGGGATCAGCCCAGAACTACACGGCAGGACCTGGTCAATGACCTGAAGAGAGCTGGGACCACAGTCTCAAAGAAAACCATTAGTAACACACTACGCCGTCATGGATTAAAATCCTGCAGCACACGCAAGGTCCCCCTGCTCAAGCCAGCGCATGTCCAGGCCCGTCTGAAGTTTGCCAATGACCATCTGGATGATCCAGAGGAGGAATGGGAGAAGGTCATGTGGTCTGATGTGCTCCACTCGCCGTGTTTGGAGGAAGAAGAAGGATGAGTACAACCCCAAGAACACCATCCCAACCATGAAGCATGGAGGTGGAAACATCATTCTTTGGGGATGCTTTTCTGCAAAGGGGACAGGACGACTGCACTGTATTGAGGGGAGGATGGATGGGGCCATGTATCGCGAGATCTTGGCCAACAACCTCCTTCCCTCAGTAAGAGCATTGAAGATGGGTCGTGGCTGGGTCTTCCAGCATGACAACGACCCGAAACACATAGCCAGGGCAACTAAGGAGTGGCTCTGTAAGAAGCATCTCAAGGTCCTGGAGTGGCCTAGCCAGTCTCCAGACCTGAACCCAATAGAAAATCTTTGGAGGGAGCTGAAAGTCCGTATTGCCCAGCGACAGCCCCGAAACCTGAAGGATCTGGAGAAGGTCTGTATGGAGGAGTGGGCCAAAATCCATGCTGCAGTGTGTGCAAACCTGATCAAGAACTACAGGAAACGTATGATCTCTGTAATTGCAAACAAAGGTTTCTGTACCAAATATTAAGTTCTGCTTTTCTGATGTATCAAATACTTATGTCATGCAATAAAATGCAAATTAATTACTTAAAAATCATACAATGTGATTTTCTGGATTTTTGTTTTAGATTCCGTCACTCACAGTTTAAGAGTACCTATGATAAAAATTACAGACTTCTACATGCTTTGTAAGTGGGAAAAACTGCAAAATCGGCAGTGTATCAAATACTTGTTCTCCCCACTGTATGTGACCTGTGTATAGTTGTACAAAATAGTATGGTAGGTATATACTGAATGCTTTAAATTTGTGCCCTCCCTTGAGGCATGACCACACATTGGGAAGAGACAATAGTGGTAGTATTGGCAGATTTGAATTTTGTAGATGTGGATTTCAGTACGCAGGAAGGTACCCCACTCGGTTTAAAAAACAACTACTTAATAGCACATAAAAATATAATGTAGAATGATAAAAGTACACACTCATGCAGTATGTAAGCATGCTGAGCAGTTGGCACCTCGCCTATGAATGTTACAGGTCAATAACATTGACCTACATCATGTGGTCACAAATAGCATTTTCCTGAGAATACCCACTTCTGCCTGGTCCCTCCGACTCAAGGGCTTCCCCTCTCCAACTGTGTCCGTTAAATTGGGCTGAAGCGTGCTGGAGGAGATCTGGAAAGGAACACCCAATTGAAGGTTGGCTGACCCATTTCAACAGGAATGAGCCTCACTTCCTTTTCCCTATTGCAGCTTGATGTATTAGGCAGTCAGTGCAGGATAGGTCACAGAAAAGGCATAGTAGTGCCATCATTTTAGGGAATGGTATGAATTTATGTGGTGAATGTGGTGTGTTGGGTATGGTTATGGTATGGTTGGGTTACTTTAAGCAAATTGAACCATTTCTATGCAAATAGATAATAAATGTAATGTATGCTATTTTCTATGCATATTGGCAGAAAATCAATAAACTTGTGTCAGACTGCGGTTGCCGTGACAGCCCTACGAAATAGTGTTACAATACGTTAAAGAGAACCATCCCATTCCAGGTGGTCTTACCTCAGCAAGTTGGAATAGGGATGATTTGTCAGGGTGCTTAGTGACATCTGTGGCTCCAGACTTTGAGGAGCTGGAGGAAATCTGTGGAGGTTAAATACACATTTAAATTCACACATTCATCACAAACATTTGAATAAAGTGATCTTTGAATTTGCATCTCACAGTGCTTGAGAGAATGACTTAAGTTCTGCCGATATATTTCCCACTAAAACGATGATTTTGAGATTAAAGTTGTGGTACAACATGGATAAACTCAGTTTGACGAGTTGAAAAAACCACTAGACTGGGCCATTATGTTATTTCATAAACCATTATAATTCTGAGGTCCCCTGGTGGTGAATTGTTGTCCTACAGCCCAGGACATACTGTACAAAAATATAAACGCAATGTTCAACAATTTCATTGATTGAGTTACAGTTCATTTGAGGAAATCAGTCAATTAAATGAATTCATTAGGCCCTAATCTATGGATTTCACATGACTGGGAATACAGATAGGCATCTGTTGGTCACAGATAACTTAAATAGAAATTGGGCATCACAATACCATAACCACAATAAAAAAGTGGCCTTTTATTGTCCCCAGTACAAGGTGCACCTGTGTAATGATCATGCTGTTTAACTTCTTGATATGCCACACCTGTCAGGTGGATTAATTATCTTGGCAAAGGAGAAATGCTCACTAACAGGGATGTAAACTAATTTGTGTACAAAATTTGAGAGAAATAAGCTTTTTGTGCATATGGAACATTTCTGGGATATTTTACTTCAGCTCATGAAAAATGGGACCAACACTTGTTGCTTACATGCGTTTATATTTTGTTCAGTGCAGTATGATGTGACATACCTCTCTGGCAGTAAGGGCATGCTCCCCAGCCAACAGTAGCATGCTTAGGCCACCCATCTTCGTGGGATCTGGGAAGGAACAAAAGGAAGGCAAATTGGGATTCATCTTTACTAATTTTACATTCATTCAGCGGCAGCTATGTTGAGACATTGATGAGTTTTTCTCATCAATGTGTCACTTGACGCACCTGCCATGGCGAAATTAAGCTGTGGTGTGCTGTCAGTCTTGGGCACTTTCTTGGCAGTGGCACAGCCTTTAGGGGAGTTGGAAGGGAAGGACCACACTTTTTTGCGTGTGCTGCTGACAGGGTGGCAGGGGCTCTTGACTGGCTTGTTGGTGGTGGGGCACCACTTGTAGCCCGGGTTAGCCTTCATGAAGGCATCCTTGTACTGGAAGACGACACAAAGCCAGAAAGGTTATCAGCAAAAGAAAAGAAACAGCAACAAATACCTACTCTAGCAAAATGCAGCATATACTGAAGAGGTGTTGTCTTAGTATGGCTAAGACACTCCAGTATTATGTGATCATTTGTGTCTTTCAGATTAGTTTGCTTGTGATCCTGTGTTGGAACTCTTGATCAGCTCATTTGCTTGTCACACTGCACAAATCAGGGTTCATTCTCTTTTCCATGAGGAAAAATTATCTGAATTTAAATGAATATCCTCAAATGACTAAATTAAATGGAATGGTCTAAGAGAATAAGAAACGTTTGACAGTTCCAGAACAGGGTTTTGGTGGTGCTCACCTCCTTGGCCATGTCTGTGTACTTCTGTTTCTCTTTGGGCTCCAGCACAGCCCACCAGTCAGCCAGGATCTTGGTGGCACCGCGGTTGTCCAGCCGAGGGTGCTCCTGCCTCACCAACGAGCGGTGGCGCTTGCAGAAAAGCAGGAAGGCGTTCATGGGCCGGCGGGCCCGCTGCTCTGAAGAGTCCTCCTCCACCTCCATGGGTCCCCCGCATGCCACCTCCGGCCCCCGGCTCTCACTGACCAGCAATGTCTCCTGTGGACAGATGCACCACTATCATCATCATCATCATCATCATTGGTAACAATGGTAAGGCTCTATTTATTCAGTTGATATTTCTTTGGGAATAATTAGAATTTCCTTTTGGGGTATATGCATTTGAATTTAAATCACGTTTTGACAGCATCCCCTTTGATTTAAACCAAACTTTCTATACATGTTTGCCCATGGAAGAAGTGGTCAGAAAGTGACTTTTTGGACCTGAATAGCAAAACACTCAGGAGAGAAAAATGCTCAAAGTTAACCCATTTTGCATACCTCACCATACCATGAGACATCCATGTCTTCATCATTTGAAAATTAAAATGGATGACTTTGATATTCAAAAGCTTTCAAACAGGGTTTTCAAACTATTTAATTTCTTCAAGTTATATAAAAATTACATTTAACCTCAACTGTCAATTATCAAAAAATGTGTCAACAACCATAATGTGAGGTTTTTGTTGTACCCGCCATCAGTTTTTGTATTTATTAAGATCCCCATTAGCTGCTGCGAAGGCAGCAGCAACTCTTCCTGGGGTCCAAACATATTAAAGCACTTACATTACATATATAACATTATTACACCACTACATATCCACGACAAAACATTTTTAATACCACCATACAACAATATCACAATGTGTGCATATGCATGCGTCTGTACCTTTGTGTGTGTCTCTTCACAGTCCCCGTTGTTCCATAAGGTGTATTTTTACCTGTTTTTTTTAAATCTGATTATACTGCTTGCATCAGATACCTGATGTGGAATAGATGCTCTTGAATACAGGGTGGGTGTCATTTCAAATCATATAAATATAATTCATAGAATAGACCTATCCCTTCAGACCACTGCAATTTAGCTAGTACACCATTGAAATTTAAATTGAATTGACATTTTTACTACCACAATGATGGCAACCCATCCACCCACCATCGAATGTCAACTTAAAAAATTAATGTTTATTGTATTATCTACAGTGGGGAGAACAAATATTTGATACACTGCCGATTTTGCAGGTTTTCCCACTTACAAAGCATGTAGAAGTCTGTAATTTTTATCATATGTACTCTTCAACTGTGAGTGACGGAATCTAAAACAAAAATCCAGAAAATCACATTGTATGATTTTTAAGTAATTAATTTGCATTTTATTGCATGACATAAGTATTTGATACATCAGAAAAGCAGAACTTAATATTTGGGACAGAAACCTTTGTTTGCAATTACAGAGATCATACGTTTCCTGTAGTTCTTGACCAGGTTGGCACACACTGCAGCAGGGATTTTGGCCCACTCCTCCATACAGACCTTCTCCAGATCCTTCAGGTTTCGGGGCTGTCGCTGGGCAATACGAACTTTCAGCTCCCTCCAAAGATGTTCTATTGGGTTCAGGTCTGGAGACTGGCTAGGCCACTCCAGGACCTTAAGATGCTTCTTACGGAGCCACTCCTTAGTTGCCCTGGCTGTGTGTTTCGGGTCGTTGACATGCTGGAAGACCCAGCCACGACCCATCTTCAATGCTCTTACTAAGGGAAGGAGGTTGTTGGCCAAGATCTCGCAATACATGGCCCCATCCATCCTCCCCTCAATACGGTGCAGTCGTCCTGTCCCCTTTGCAGAAAAGCATCCCCAAAGAATGATGTTTCCACCTCCATGCTTCACGGTTGGGATGGTGTTCTTGGGGTTGTACTCATCCTTCTTCTTCCTCCAATTACGGCGAGTGGAGTTTAGACCAAAAAGCTCTATTTTTGTCTCATCAGACCACATGACCTTCTCCCATTCCTCCTCTGGATCATCCAGATGGTCATTGGCAAACTTCAGACAGGCCTGGACATGCGCTGGCTTGAGCCAGCGCATCCTTGCGTGCGCTGCAGGATTTGAATCCATGACGGCGTAGCGTGTTACTAATGGTTTTCTTTGCGACTGTGTTCCCAGCTCTCTTCAGGTCATTGACCAGGTCCTGCCGTGTAGTTCTGGGCTGATCCCTCACCTTCCTCATGATCATTGATGCCCCACGAGGTGAGATCTTGCATGGTGCCTCAGACAGAGGGAGATTGACCGTCATCTTGAACTTCTTCCATTTTCTAATAATTGCGCCAACAGTTGTTGCCTTCTCACCAAGCTGCTTGCCTATTGTCCTGTAGCCCATCCCAGCCTTGTGCAGGTCTACAATTTTATCCCTGATGTCCTTACACAGCTCTCTGGTCTTGGCCATTGTGGAGAGGTTGGAGTCTGTTAGACTGAGTGTGTGGACTGGTGTCTTTTATACAGGTAACGAGTTCAAACAGGTGCAGTTAATACAGGTAATGAGTGGAGAACAGGAGGGCTTAAAGAAAAACTAACAGGTCTGTGAGAGCCGGAATTCTTACTGGTTGGTAGGTGATCAAATACTTATGTCATGCAATAAAATGCAAATTAATTATTTAAAAATCATACAATGTGATTTTCTGGATTTTTGTTTTAGATTCAGTCTCTCACAGTTGAAGTGTACATATGATAAATTACAGACCTCTACATGCTTTGTAAGTAGGAAAACCTGCAAAATAGGCAGTGTATCAAATACTTGTTCTCCCCACTGTATATTCCTAGGATTGACAGTATAATCTAAAAAAATATATTCCCATTCTAGTCAACATTCTCTGATGTGGACCTCCATCCATCTTTGTGGTACACTTTGAGAGTTGAAATGTCAATTTTATTCCCATTTTAGTAAATGTGTTAGCCAAAACATAACACCCACCCTGTATTCAAGAGCATGTTGTGTCTCAACCTAAGGCGGGCACAACACAACTTCAAATGATCTACAATAGGGTCTAAGCTACAATATATGCAAATATGCATAATTATTTTTTTGTTTTACTCATAAATGTTAAAAAATAATTTAGAAATTATTAAATTGTTTGACAATGCTGTTTGTAAGCTTTTAAATTATATAAATCTCAACTGTTTATCTTTTCCAGTGAAGTCATGGATGTCTCATGGTATGGTGGGGTATGCAAAATAGGTCAACTTTGAGCACCTTTATCTCTTGAATGTTTTGCCATTCAGGTCCAAAAAAGTCACTTTCTGAGCACTTCTACAATGAGCAAATATGTATGGTTTCGTTCAATTCAACTGGGGTGCTGACAAAAAGTGACTGGATTCAAATGGATTTAAATTTGACAGAACATTTAAGTGAATACGTCTAGACTACATACAAACCTAGTTATCAAAAAGATTGTTTTAGAAATGTTAAGTAACTTAAAAAGGTAATATTCTGTTAACTCATACACAATTAATGGTTGTTAACACGTCCTATACTCATGTTGCCAAAGCATTTGTTGGAGAAAAAACAGACCATTTAATAGGTTCATTGCAGCCATTTTTTTAATCTCAATATTATTTCTGGGTAACAATTAAGTACCTTACTGTGATTCTTTTTTACCATTTTAATTTAAAAACAAATAAAATAGCTTTTAGCAAAGAACAATTTCTCAAGCAATAATTTAGCTAGGACTGTCTAGGGGTGGTTTGAGTGGGGAGGGGAAAACTAAAAACTGGCCGTTATTGGCAGAGAGTTTTGCAACTCTTTCTTATTCGTCTATTAACTAATTTACAGTCTGGTGATGTCACCAAGCAGGCCAAAACTCCATCCCAGCAAAACAGGCTGACATTTCAGGCGGTCTTTTCAAACAGCTCTTACACTTGAAGGGCATTATCATAGTTTTCTCAATTTCACAGTACTATTCCAACCTCATAGCGTAGAAATAAATACAAAACACCAGATAATCACATTACCTTTAATCACATGGACCTTTAAAAAATGTTTGCCATTTCCTCATAGAACATGTTGACGTGTTGGCTCATTGGCTGAGCTGGCCAATCAGCGGACTACTCGCATCAATATTTAGGTAATATTTCATAGAAATCTGGAAACACTGAATACTTACTTTAATGTTTCAATCATATTTTACACAAGGTATTTGAGTCGTTCCACGAAATTAGTGCCTTGTGTCCACGTTTGATATTTTAAGTAGAAATTGTGCACAAATATTTAATTTTTAAAAACCTGTCTCTCATTTTAAGGTCATCCCTGTTATGTGAACTTAACTCTCGTTTTAATATGGTTGAAACTATTCCTTTAAAACATTTTTTTTTTAAAGAAACATTGAACAATCATTTTGTAAAAGCAGTTGAGTTAGATTTTCTGGTGTTTTGTGATGGAAAACTGAGCGGGTCAACCACGTCAACCCTGTTGTCCATAGATAGACAGGCTAGAAATGTTTTAACTTTTTTTTTTTTTTTGTGAAGCTTGCCCCTCCCTTTTGCAAACAACAAGCTTAATTTCCCCTGTCACAAGGGGTTTTATGGATGATTTAAGATGAAGTCGTCAGCCCTGTTACTTTATTTGGCACTTAATAGGCACTTACTATACTCATCTTTTTATTTAACCTCTTGAGATGGGAAAACATGTTTTTTATGTGCTCTTTATGACAATGTTAAAATCAGGTGAAACTACTCAAAAGCCACCTAAATTGGTGAAACAACCCATTGACTATATACAGTGTACAAAACATTAGGAACACCTTCCTAATAATGCATTTCAACCCCTTTTGCCGTCAGAACAGGTTAAATTAGTTGAGGGCATGGACTCTGCAAGGTGTCAAGCATTCCACAGGGATGCTGACCCATGTTGACTCCAATGCTTCCTACAGTTGTGTCAAGTTGGCTGGATGTCCTTTGGGTGGTGGACAATTCTTGATACACACGAGAAACAGTTGAGCGTGAAAAACCCAGCAGCGTTGCAGTTCTTGACACACTCAAACCGGTGCGCCTGGCACCTACTCCCATACCCTGTTCAAAGGCACAAATATTTTGTCTTGCCCATTCACCCTCTGAATGGCACACATACACAATCCATGTCTCAATTGTCTTAAAAATGCTTCTTTAACCAGTCTCCTCCGCTTCATCTACACTGATTGAAGTAGATTTAACAAATTACATCAATAAGGGATCATAGCTTTCACCTGTTAATGTTTTGGATGCTCAGTGTATATCAAATTGAATGGGAATTAATCAGCAATTCCTAATTAAATTCACAATTTACCCCTAACCCAAATACAAATTGTTTTAACATGATCAGAAACAATGAGGGACTTAAAATCCTATGGCTGCAGCAGCCTCACACATCCTTTCAGACCAGCACTGTCTGTCTGCACCCACAGCCAGCCAGGAAGAGATACTTCATAGAGGGGGTAAAGTGCTGAGGCTGGTGGTTCTATACTGGAGTCAGGTCACTGCATCATATACAGTGAACTAACAATAAAGACTGTTGTACGTGTATCATGGAGCAATAGTCAAGTGGGAATGCGGCAAGAGATTAAAGACTGGAAGTCCAGGGTCATGTTCAGCAGGTCCAAAACTATCTGTACTCGACCAATAAGAAATGCCCTGTCATTTCAAAACGTGCCTACTGAATGCGACCCCGATCTACAAAAGAAGACGCTCACCTTCTCCAGTTCTTCTTCGTCCTCCTCCTCTTCCTCTTCCGAGAAGTCCAGGGCCTTCTTGGAGAGTAGGGGGTGCCATTGTAGACACTTTCGTTTGGGCCGTTTGCCGCTCACCTCCACCTCCACCGGAGGCTCCTTACCCCTTCCTCCACCTTTCATGGCGCTCCCAAGCCTGGACGGGGGAGAAATATAGCCAAGAGTTCACTCACAACTTAGGGTGGCATAGGATACATTTCCGTTTAGACGCTGATCTTCGGACAGTTTTCCCCACTAATGCTTAAAGCTGAGATCTGCGAAATAGCGCCACTGGCCACCCCACCACAGTTAATTATTTTGTTGCGGAGCTGAGCGTTGCGCAACATGTATGCAAAACATACTGTGCTCTATCGCCCGTGCAATGATGTCCGAGGGGGAAAAAAACTGTTTGTTGTTTGCAGTATCTTATTTGTTGTTGTAATATCACAAATGGACACGCAGTTTCACCATTAAAGATTGCCGCTTTAAGGTTAGGATTGGGGAGGGGAAGCTGATGCCAGATCTTTACCTAGGGGAAATTAATGCCGGAGCATTTTGGGTTGGGTTTTGTTGAGTGCACTGATCAATGACTTTGTAAGTAGCACTATACAAATACATTGGATTGATTATTGACTTATTTCTTTAGTCTGTTGAGCAACTGCTTGTGGTGGTCATAGTGGTAACAGAGACTGAAGGTTAAAGGTCATGAAAAAGTGATAAGGTCCCTAGGTGTTGTACTAAGATGCAGAATTAGCAGTCATTTATTAATCCAGTAAAATGAGGCTGCCATTTCAAAAGTACTTTGAGACTGAACACCAGACTGCCCATGTCTCTAATTGGCTGATGGCATCATAACAATTTTCCACAGGCCACAGCCAGTCAATAGTGCACAATTATATGTGTAGATATGCTTGCAGAATAGTTTGGATTTCTTGCTTGTGTGGTGCAACGCCATTTAGTAGACGCTTTTATCCAAACATTTTACACTTCTATACTTTTTATAGCAAGAAAACCTCAAATCTGACAAAAGTCGTCTGTGTTTTGGGGCAAGTTGTGAAACCACAGCATTTGATCAGATTAACTGACACCTTTTTACTCTATGGTAAAGGTATGTAGTATCTATCCTTCAATTTCTGTAAATTAACTACTGTATTCAATATTTAATTTTTTTTTTAATGATAGCTTGGTCCAATGAATTTCTAATATATTTTCTCACTGCCCTAAAATATTTTATGAATCAAAATGTAATGCGTTAAAGGGCTTCCACTTTTCAACCTCATATTCATTATCTCCAGCGCCATACCAGTGTCTACATACAGTGAGGCCCAAAAGTATTTGGACAGTGACATGTTGTTTGGCTCTGTACTCCAGAACATTGGATTTGAAATGCTTCAATGACTGAGGTTTAAGGTGCAGACTGTCAGTGGTGGAAAAAGTACCCAATTGTCATACTTGAGTTAAAGATACCTTCATAGAAAATGACTATGATAAGTGTGTGAATTAATCATTTTCATATCCTGCTAAGGATTCAAAATGTAAGAAGTACTTTTGGGTGTCAGGGAAAAATATTTTCTTTAGGAATGTAGTGAAGTAAAAGGTGTAAAAATTTAAAATAGTAAAATAAAGTACAGATGCCCCAAAAAACTACTTAAGTAGAACTTTCAAGTATTTTTACTTAAGGACTTTACACCACGGCAGACTGTCAGCTTTAATTTGAGGATATTTTTATCCACATCGGGTGAACCGTTAAGAAATTACTGTACATACTGTAGTTCTCCCCCACACCCCCATTTTAGGGAACCAAAAGTATTTGTTTCAAATCCAAAGTTCTGGAGTACAGAGACAAAACACCACCACATGGGTCACTGTCCAAATACTTTTGGACCTTACTGTAGGTGAAAACAGCGCGTTTCTATAATCTGTTGTGAAAAGATAAAGGTCGTAAAAAAATGCTTCTGTGTGACATCACAGGGTAGGATTAAGGGTGCGTTCTTAAATTCACTCTGGCTAACTACTCCGATTCAAGAGCACTCTCGTCTGAGTGTGCCAGTGTGCAGAATGACTGATGAATTTACAAACATGCACCTAGGGCTGTTACGAGGACCGTATTACCGCCACTCCGGCGGTAATGAGTCATGATGGCAGTCAAATTCCATGTGACCGTTTAGTCACGGTAATTAGGCTTCTCCAAGCTCTGATGCTGCTGATGGTCATTACTAGCCTACCAAACTTGCTAACTACCTGGTACTCTGCACACTATTGTCCCTCTAAATCACTCTGACATCAATGCAAATGTAATCGAATTAAACACTTCATGAGAGCCCATGAGTTCATGTTGCGCAACATTTCTATATGCTATGCAATTGCGCGAGAAAACAGAGTGATGGCCTCTATTAAAAAGTGGAGGATCCCATCAGATTTCTAGGCCTTCTATATTCATTTCTCAACCTTCCTAATATTAAGCAAATTGCTTCTCTTTAAAAACAGGAGTACAGCCTACCTGGCTGGCATGAAAATTATGGTTGTATTAATTTGGGATCTATCGCATCCCACAACTGTCCTGGACTATGTCTGGAATATTTATTTCTCGCACAGAATAGGTAAACTTTTGTACTATGGGGGATGGTAGATTGACATAGGCTAGTGCTTTTGCTGTTCGTTAGGCCTACTCATCTTGTTGGCTGACGACAAGTAAATGTGACAGTCAATATGCGCCTCGGAATTGGATAAGGACACACGCAGTTGAGTCCCTGATGTGTCCGTCTTCACTTGTAGCCTGTGAGAAAGACCTGATCACGTGACTGAGAGCCATGTGACTGAGAGGTGCTTCGGCACACAGGGAGAAGGGAACTGTAATTATTATATTCAGCCCAAGGGCATAACGACCACTGGCCGCAAAAAGCATGGATTTTTATAGAGGGATTAAGGCCACACAAATTCGAGACATTGTGCATGTCAAATTGTGAATGAGAGATTGATGAAGTGTTTACAGCCTGAGTGAAAAACAAAGCATGCCTTTCATACAGCTTTTTTCAAGTCTCTCCAGAGATGTTCGATGGAGTTTTAAGTCCGGGCTGTGGCTGGGCCACTCAAGGACATTCAGAGACTTGTCCCGAAGCCACTCCTGAGTTGTCTTGGCTTTATGCTTAGGGTCCTTGTCCTGTTGGAAGGTGAACCTTCACCACAGTCTGAGGTCCTGAGCACTCTGGAGCAGATTATCATCAATGATCTCACTGTACTTTGCTCTGTTCATCTTTGCCTCGATCCAGACTAGTCTCCCAGTCCCTGCCGCTGAAAAACATCCCGACAGCATCATGATGCTGCCACCACCACCACCACGCTTCACCTTAGGGATGGTGCCAGGTTCCCTCCAGACGTGACACTTGGCATTCAGGCCAAAGAGTTTAACCTTGGTTTTATCAGACCAGAGAAACTTGTTTCTCATGGTCTGAGAGTCTTTATGTGCCTTTTTGCAAACTCCAAGCGAGCTGCCATGTACCTTTTACTAAGTAGTGGCTTCAGTCTGGCCACTACCGTAAAGGCCTGATTGGTGGAGTGCTGCAATGTTTGAGGCTGGTAACTCTAATGAACTTATCTTCTGCAGCTGAGGTAGTTCTGGGTCTTCTCCTGAGGCAGTCCTCATGAGAGCCAGTTTCATCATAGCGCTTGATGGTTTTTGCGACTGCACTTGAAGAAACATCTAAAGTTCTTGAAATTTTCAGGATTCACTGACCTTCATGTCTTAAAGTAATGATGGACTGTAATTTCTCTTTACTTATTTGAGCTGTTCTTGCGATAACATGGACTTGGTATTTTACCAAATAGGGCTATATTCTGTATACCCCCCACTTAGTCACACCACAACTGATTGGCTCAAATGCATTAAGAAGGAATTACATTTCAAATGAACTTTAAACAAAGGCACACTTTTTAATTTAAAAAAGTTTTCCAGGTGACTACCTCATGAAGCTGGTTGAGAGAATGCCAAGAGTGTGTAAATCTGTCATCAAGGCAAACGGGGGCTACTTTGAAGAATCTCATATTTTGATTTGTTTAACACTTTTTGTTTACTACATTATGTGTTTTTTCATATTTTTGAAGTCTTCACTATTATTCTACAATGTAGAATGAGTAGGTCTGTCCAAACTTTTGACTGTTACTATCGCTATATATACAGTGGGGAGAACAAGTATTTGATACACTGCCAATTTTGCAGGTTTTCCTACTTACAAAGCATGTAGAGGTCTGTATTTTTTATCATAGGTACACTTCAACTGTGAGACGGAATCTAAAACAAAAATCCAGAAAATCACATTCTGCAGCAGGGATTTTGGCCCACTCCTCCATACAGATCCTTCAGGTTTCGGGGCTGTCGCTGGGCAATACGGACTTTCAGCTCCCTCCAAAGATTTTCTATTGGGTTCAGGTCTGGAGACTGGCTAAGCCACTCCAGGACCTTGAGATGCTTCTTACGGAGCCACTCCTTAGTTGCCCTGGCTGTGTGTTTCGGGTTGTTGTCATGCTGGAAGACCCAGCCACGACCCATCTTCAATGCTCTTACCGAGGGAAGGAGGTTGTTGGCCAAGATCTCGCGATACATGGCCCCATCCATCCTCCCCTCAATACGGTGCAGTCGTCCTGTCCCCTTTGCAGAAAAGCATCCCCAAAGAATGATGTTTCCACCTCCATGCTTCACGGTTGGGATGGTGTTCTTGGGGTTGTACTCATCCTTCTTTTTCCTCCAAACACGGCGAGTGGAGTTTAGACCAAAAAGCTCTATTTTTGTCTCATCAGACCACATGACCTTCTCCCATTCCTCCTCTGGATCATCCAGATGGTCATTGGCAAACTTCAGACGGGCCTGGACATGCGCTGGCTTGAGCAGGGGGACCTTGCGTGCGCTGCAGGATTTTAATCCATGACGGCGTAGTGTGTTACTAATGGTTTTCTTTGAGACTGTGGTCCCAGCTCTCTTCAGGTCATTGACCAGGTCCTGCCGTGTAGTTCTGGCCTGATCCCTCACCTTCCTCATGATCATTGATGCCCCACAAGGTGAGATCTTGCATGGTGCCCCAGACCGTGGGAGATTGACCGTCATCTTGAACTTCTTCCATTTTCTAATAATTGCGCCAACAGTTGTTGCCTTCTCACCAAGCTGCTTGCCTATTGTCCTGTAGCCCATCCCAGCCTTGTGCAGGTCTACAATTTTATCCCTGATGTCCTTACACAGCTCTCTGGTCTTGGCCATTGTGGAGAGGTTGGAGTCTGTTTGATTGAGTGTGTGGACAGGTGTCTTTTATACAGGTAACGAGTTCAAACAGGTCCAGTTAATACAGGCAATGAGTGGAGAACAGGAGGGCTTCTTAAAGAAAAACTAACAGGTCTGTGAGAGCCGGAATTCTTACTGGTTGGTAGGTGATCAAATACTTATGTCATGCAATAAAATGCAAATTAATTATTTAAAAATCATACAATGTGATTTTCTGGATTTTTGTTTTAGATTCCGTCTCTCACAGTTGAAGTGTACCTATGATAAAAATTACAGACCTCTACATGCTTTGTAAGTAAGAAAACCAGCAGTGTATCAAATACTTGTTCTCCCCACTGTATGTATGTATGTATGTATGTATGTATGTATGTATGTATGTATGTATGTATGTATGTATGTATATATATATATATATATATATATATATACATACATACATACATATATATATACATACATACATATATACATACATACACACACACACACACACACACACACACACACACACACACACATATACACTCGCCTAAGACAGCGCTACAGGGAGACTGGACACCTGCACATGTAACACCTGCACATGAACAACAACTGCCCGAGTTACACCAGGAACGCACAATCCCTCCATCAGTGCTCACAGCAAGAACTGGCAAATCTGGTGCAGTCCATGAGGAGGAGATGCACTGCAGTACTTAATGCAGCTGGTGGCCACACCAGATACTGACTGTTACTTTAATTTTGACCCCGCCTTTGTTCAGGGACACATTATTCAATTTCTCTTAGTCACATGTCTGTGGAACTTGTTAAGTTTATGTCTTAGTTGTTGAATCTTGTTATGTTCATACACATATTTACACATGTTAAGTTTGCTGAAAAATAACCGCAGTTGACAGTGAGGACGTTTCTTTTCTTGCTGAGTATATATATAAATAATCTGGATATCTTCTTCTTATTGGTGTCCTTTAGTAGTGGTTTCTTTGAAGCAATTCGACCATGAAGGCCTGATTCACACAGTCTCCTCTGAACAGTTGATGTTAAGATGTTACTTGAACTCTGTGAAGCATTTATTTGGGCAGCAATCAGAGGCTGGTAACTCTAATGAACTTATCCTCTGCAGCAGAGGAATTTCTGGGTCCTCATGAAGCTGGTTGAGAGAATGCCATGAGTGTGCAAAGCTGTCATCAAGGCAAAGGGTAGCTATTTGAAGAATCTCAAATATATTTTGATTTGTTTAACACTTTTTTGGTTACTACATGATTCCATATGTGTTATGTCATAGGTTTAAGGTCTTCACTTTTATTCTACAATGTAAAAAAATGCAAATAAAGAAAGACCCTTGAATGAGTAATATTCAAAACTTTTGACTGAGTTAGTTAGTTAGTTAGTTAGTTAGTTAGTTAGTTAGATACTCTCTTTATAGCTAACATTTTAATTCTCCCTTTGATGATGTCATTGTGTGAAACTTACGAACTTCATATTATTTTTCTACAAACCGTAGAAATGCACCATTTTCACATATGTAGACACTGGTATTGTGCTGGAGATAATGAAAATGAGTTTGAAAAGTGGTGGAATTGCCCTTTAAAAAGTCATATTCAAATACTTATCACACAATCCATTTAATAATTACAGGATGCATTTCAAACTTCATGTGCCGTAAAACCTTTCGTATGACAAATAATTTTATCGATAAGAGTGTAATAAAGGGTGCTCCAAAGACGATACGCGTAAATAAAAGGACAGAACTTCTAATAGCTTATTTGCAGGATAAGTTTTAGACACATTTAAAATGTGGCACTAACTAGCTCTTGGATTGCCGTTTCAGCATTGTCTCAATGAAGAGTGTGGTCTTCTAAGGGGTATGCACGCGCGGTTACAAGTCTGACTTGGTTTGCGGCAGGTACAAGATCAATATCCACCTTCCTACATTGGATGAAGCCCGAGTTGGAATGTGAATCTAACTAAAGCTGGCTAGCTTTAAAAATGCTGAATAGATCTATCTAGCATTGTAGTATACACCTCAGGACTGATAGATACTTGCCTCTAAGTTCCTTAAAAGGAATAATGCACAGTTGAAACAATAACAGAGCAGGCTCCCCACCACTCTTTCAGTAAAAAAGCTGAGAGATGGGGCTGGAAAAATGTAACCACTCAAATTCATGGATAGCGCTACGGATGCAAGGACCAACCATCCATTGTACCAAATTATAGTTTTAAACATTTGAGGCTATACAGTGTTTGTGTACATTTACTTTGTTTACAAACATTGGAATAAAACAAGCTTATATTGGGGTTATGATGGAGGACAACAGTTGAACTAAACTTATAGGCATGTATAGGTTATATTCTTTAAGAATCATTGGGTACATATCATTAATTAAAAGTAAAAAAAATTGATGTAGCAACTGAAGATTGCCCCTTTAATCCACCATATAACACCTTGATTAATTTCTCAGATATCATGTGAGTTGGGTAACAAGGTGATAAAATAAGCCAAAAGACATTTGCCTTTAACAACAATGATTAGAGTGCTAGTAAGTCAGACAGGTAAAATTCTCTTCATTTGCAATGCTATCCCTCTTTACTACTGTAATTGACATTTCGCACTATTTGCATGTGGAAATGTGACTTGTACAATCCCTTCAAACATGATTCACACCCCTTAACTTTTTCCAGATTAAATGTTTTTGTTGTGTTCAGCCTTTTTGCTGTGTTTTGCGTTACAAAGTGGAATTATGTTTAGTATTTATTTGAAAAATTAATTAAAAATGAAAAAGCGGACTGTGGAATGTTTTTCCACTCCTTTTCAATGGCTGTGCGAAGTTGCTGGATATTGGCGGGAACTGGAACACACTGTCGTACACGTCGATCCAGAGCATACCAAACATGCTACATGGGTGACATGTCTGCTGAGTATGCAGACCATGGAAGAACTGGGACATTTTTAGCTTCTAGGAATTGTGTACAGATCCTTGTGATATGGGGCTGTGCATTATCATGCTGAAACATGAGGTGATGGTAGGATAAATGGCACGACAATGGGCCTCAGGATCTCGTCACAGTATCTCTGTGCATTAAAATTGCCATCGATAAAATGCAATTGGGTTCGTTGTTTGTTGCTTATGCCTGCCCATACCATAACCCCACCATGTTCACAACGCTGACATCAGCAAACCACTCACCCATAAGATCCCAAACACGTGGTCTGGGGTTGTGAGGCTGGTTGGGCGTACTGACAAATTATGGTAGAAAAATGAACATTCAATTCTCTGGCAACAGCTCTGGTGGACATTCCTGTAGTCAGCATGCCAATTGCATGCTCCCTCAAAACTTCAGACATCTGTTGCATTGTGTTGTGTGACAAAACTGCACATTTTAGAATGGCCCTTTATTGTTCCCTGCACAAGGTGCACCTATGTAATGATAATGCTGTTTAATCAGCTTCTTAATATGCCACACCTGTCAGGTGGATGGATTATCTTGGCAAAGGAGAAATGCTCACTAACAGGGATGTAAATATATTTTGGGAACTTCCGGCATCTTTTATTTCAGCTCATGAAACATGGGACCAACACTTTACATGTTGCGTTTATAATTTTGTTAAGTGTAAGTTCAGGATTAAAAATGTGCTTAACAAGTCACATAACTTGCATGGACTCTGTGTGCAATAATAGTGTTTAACATGATTTTTTTTAAATGGCTACCCCATCTCTTTACCCCACACATACTATTATTTCTAAGGTCCCGCAGTCAAGCAGTGAATTTCAAGCACAGACTCAACCAAAGACCAGGGAGGTTTTCCAATGCCTCACATAGAAGGGCACTTAATGGTAGATGGGTAAAAAAAAAGCAGACTTTGAATATCCCTTTGAGCATGGTGAAATTATTAATTACACTTTGGATGGTGTATCAATATAAAGAGCCAGGCGTCCGTCCTGTTTGCAATAAGGCACTAAAGTAATACTGCAAACAATGTGGCAAAGAAATTAACATTTTGTTCTGAATACAAAGAGTTTCGGGCAAATCCAACAACCACTTCATATTTTCAAGCATGGTGGTGGCTGCATCATGTTATGGGTATGCTTGTCATCGGCAAGGACTAGGGAGTTTTTTTTAGGATAAAAAGAAACAGATTAGAGCTAAGCACAGGCAAAATCCTAGAGGAAAACCTGGTTTAGTCTGCTTTCCAACAGACACTAGGAGACAAATTCCCCTTTGAGCAGGACAATAACCTAAAACACAAGGCCAAATTCACATTGGAGTTGCTTACCAAGACAACATTGAATGTTCCTGAGTGGCCTAGTTACAGCTTTGACTTAAAATCACATGGAAATCTATGGCAAGACATGAAAATGTCTGTCTAGCAATGAGCAATGATCAACAACCAACTTGACATTTATTTTTTAAATAAATGGGCAAATATTGTACAATTGAGGTGTGCAAAGCATTAGAGTATTGTGTGTAGATCGTTGACCAAAAAAATGATCACACTTTGTAACAACAAAACGTGCAAAAAGTCAAGGGGTGTGAATACTTTTTGAAGGCATTGCATAACCTTTAACTTTGTTCAAACTGGTTTGCAGTCTATTTTACGCAGTGAACTTCTGCATCTTTGCATACTATTAAAGCGTCAACTACAAATCATGTACTAGGATTGGGCACTGAGTTTTTCCTTACCATGTGACCTAACAAGGGCCCTGAGATTTTCCTGGTCAGGTTGGTCAAGAAAACTCAGAGCCCTATGAGGGTTGTGCTATGGGGGAGGCATGCATAGTGTGCATACACACCTGACACTGAGTCACACCATTTCACCATTGTTGAATCAGCCCATTAGTGTGCAGGTTATGCAACCACAGGATTGTAGGAATTACTCTTAAATAAAGTAATTATGTTATTTGGAAACAATCTCAATGACACTGCACAAATATTGACATAACCATAGAAATTGTTATTTGCCTACTCTCAAATCAGGTATGACAATCAATTATGTAATATTAATATGATGACACAGGCTATATTGTTAATATGAGGATAAAATAACATGAGGCATTATGACATATCAATGAGTGGATACCACGGATACCATTGACAAATAGGTAAACAAAAGAGAAGAAACCTTGACTTGGAGGATATGGGATGGATTGCAGGCATACTTACTTAGGCACAGACTATGGAAAAGCTGTATCTGAAAGATGAAGATGAATCTGTCAGTCAGGCTTTGTCATGCGATGATGATGACCTATAAAATACAAGACACTGCTCTCAGTCAACCGATACATTTCCAATCCTTGGTTTAACGCACCAAACAACCACAGAGGCTAGGATTCTAGTTTTATTCTCCAGCAGCCATAGTAAACATGTTTATTAACCATCACTGTGACAATAACTTAAAACGGGTGTGTAGTCTAGTCTTCGATATGTGATAAGGCTTGGAAGTATTGTGGGACATTTGTTGTTGATGAAGCAAGGTGTCGATTCCAAATTCGTGCAGTCCATCGGACATAGGCGTTTGCAGAAACCCAGGAACGTAGACAATAGAGCAGTAAACTCGCAGTACATAATGAAAGACGCAATATCTGGTAGATAGAGTTCAGTCGATAGGATTGGCTATACTACAGTATTGTAGCGGTTGTTTTCAGGTAAGACTGGTGCTGCCTGCAAACCCGATTAGGCTGTCACGGAATCAATAATGTGAACCAGGGTAAACATCAAATGAGCAACATTGTTCATAAATTAGTATTAACTAATATTTTGTTGATCTAACCCAAATTCTTTAGGATTAAGCTCACATTTGCATCTATGCAAAATGTCGATCTAGGGTCTGAAAAGATAGACAAGCGAATGAGAGTCCATCTTGCTTTGACGAAAATTAAGTATAAATCTCACTCCTGTCAAACTCGTATGCATTCATTGACAAAGGTATTCTACATGGACAAATCGCCACCTTTCATTACTTAAACTAGGGATTTTCCTTCCAGATTTTTGCGGCAATACGTTTAATGGGCATCATGGTCACCATTTCCTACCAGTTACTATGAATAAAAGTAGCTTGTTAGCTTGCTAGCTCTCAGACGTGAATTGTTCCAGCCCGCCTGCTGAACGTGTCGTATGCAAAACATGCAATGGTTCCAAAAGGCCACGAGCCACTATAAGTGACAAACATCCATGGAATTGTAACCAAACTTCACTATTTTTTATTGTTTTCATGCAATCGAACACTGCCATCATTCGTTTAGTAACAATGTAGCCGTGCATTTCATGGGGGTAGTGCTCCCGTTTCTTAAGAGGAAAGCAAATACTCTCGCTTTACCATGTCGTACATGTTGTCTCAGTATTTTGCATGGTCGGTTTTTACCGAACAGTGACTTAAAATGTACACTAAACGGCTATGAGGGTTGGATTTTACGATTACAACAACACGTTTATAAATGAAAGCCCATTGTAGACATACAATAATTCACGAAAAACAAAACAGCACCACGCTGACCACTTCCAGAGCGGCGATACACTGATACAAATCTCACACTGGATGACTGAGTGTTTTTGTGAAAACGACACTGTGATTTTGATAAGGGATAAAACACCAACAAGTTCTCTGTCATGACGGCATATAGCCTAGGCTACATATTAAAACATACCTCCGATACCCAGCTCGAATGCCAGGGCCCTCTCATCCCCAGCTGCGTCCACCTTAAAACTTATTGACACATAACAGTTCCGCACTGACTGTACAATAACACAAATATTAACTCTCTTCACCGGATGAACGCTACAGCGCAATACAACGACCTGAAATCACACAACTAAATAGGAAAATGCACGAATTATATCGAAATCAGATAAACGATCAGTTACATTTGGTCGCAGTAGCGTACTTTCGTTTTCCTCGAACAAATTTTGCATCTTCTTTCATCTACCCTCCCCCGTTCGAAGTATTCTAGGGCTATGGTGCTGTAAATCCTTGTGCAGTATGATGTCCATAGCCAAGCACTGACTGGCCTAGCCGTGTCATCACCCATTCAGATTCTGGCCTTACAGCACACATATTTTAAACAAACTTCCTCTTTACAACTGAAAAGATGACTAGCGAGAAAAACGGAGAGTTTTTAAGCAGAAAGTCACTGCATGTGTCTCAGTCGTGTGTGACTACTTAATATAGCTTCCTGGGTGTTGCGTTACTGTGAGGGATCGGAGTGTTTGGAAAATAAAGTGTAACAGTAAAAGTATTCCAGCACTCACCTGCAACAGGCCACCCAGAATATAAAGGTAACTAAACCGTGGTGCTCCAACTGAGCCGTTGTCAAACTCATTCACCCTCGCTTAGTGTTCTTCTCTGAACAGAACAGTTTTTACAACATACAGAGAGTACTGTACATACAGAGTGAAAATAGCCTTATCATGTAAGGCTGATCGTGATTGGACGAGGGCTTGAACGACAGCCCGAATCAACCAAACAGTGATAACATTACAGTTGTGTATTGTTCTGAGACAGCAAGATATAATGTCTTCATAATGTTCAGGACATGTACAGTTACACTGTACAACCAGGTAGAGTAGAACGATGAAAATGCACACCAATGAATCAGAATACATACTCGCAGATGGAATATCATTGTAAATTAAATGTACACAGTATAGGCCTAACCATGATGGCACAAATTGACACTACCGGCAGCTATATTGTTACACTTCAAAATAAGTCACACGTTTAAAGCTATAATCCTTAGTTGCTACATACATTTTTTTGATTTATAAATGAATGATATATAGGCCTACTAATTGATACTTGAAGAATATAACCAATACATATCATAGTTCAACTATCATACACCATCATAACCCCAAATATACGCTTGTTTTACTCCAATGTTTGTAAATAATGTAAATGTAAACAAACACTGTATAGCCTCAAAACATGGTTAAAACTATTTGACATCATGAATGATCAGTCCTTGCATGCATAGGTTTGTCTATGAATTTGAGAGTGGTTACATTTTTTCAGCCCCCATCCCAGGGGCGGAGAAACTGACGTCAGTGTGCAGCTAACAGTAGGCGATAGCTTCCTCCACTGTCCCTGTCCCCACACCGGGCTCAAACCAGTGATCCTCTTTTTGCAAACACACGTGACCCTTCCTTGACAACATACCAACCTTATTGAGCTATAGAAAAGGATCCTATTTACTAGCTCCATTGGCAACATTTCTAGCTAGCTGTGGAGTGAGCTTAAGTCACTTTCTTAACTCTGTTACAATCACCCCTTCTAAACTAGCTACACAACGAGCGACCCCAGTGAAACCCACGTAAGTGTGCTGCTAACTGTCCCCATAACCAGTTGTCCTCTACTACGTTCGCAAACACACGTGATTGACGACATACCAACCAATTGAGCTATAGAAAAGGTACCACTTCGCTAGGACTGTCTGGGAGAGATCTGCGTGGGGAGGGAAAAACTGAAAATCATCTGTTATCGGCCAACACTCCATCCCACCAAAACAAGATGCTATTTCAGGCGGTTTTTTTTTCAAACACTAAAAGGGCATTATAATCATCTTAATTTCACCCTACTATTCCGAACTCATAGTTTGGATATGTATAAAACACAGAAAAATCACGTTGTTGACTGCACTGGGCCTTTGATAAAATTGATATGGCCTAACTAAGCCTTGTCCGATCCAGAATGCAGGATCTCCTGTTTCTGTAGTATGAGCAGTGGCGACCCATAATTTCTTTTGGGCCTGTTTTGCATGTTATTTTGGCAGAAATACGTGTCACATATCAGTTTGTAAACAATGTAAATCAAAAAAATATTTGAGTTAATAAAGCCACATACAAACTTGGTCTCTTTTTTGCTTTCTTGAGTAAAGCAGCTCCAAAATGCAGGTGTTTCATACTAGCTCAGCGATTTCTGTGTTGGTGGGGCAGCCAGCAGAAAATACGGAGCGTAGGGGTTGGTAATCTTCTCTAGTTGCTCCGTGATTGGCTCAATGTTCTGTCACTCATGTGGTCACTGCAAAATCTACTGGTAAACCTCTAAAATTCTAGCCCCTTCGGTGCTGCCATAGAGTTACATTAGAAGTGTCCATCCAAGAAGGCTCAAGGTCATTGGCCACAGATAAAATTAAGTCAAATCACATTATATCTACAGTAGCTTTGATTGGACTGATCATTTGTTATTTTTTTAATTTAACCTTTATTTAACTAAGCAAGTCAATTAAGAACAAATTCCAGAGGACGCTTGGCCAATTGTGTGCCGCCCTATATAATGTCAACATCATACTTTCAAAATCTTAGCTAGCAAGTGGAGTGGAGTGGGTGTGTGGTCCAAGTCTGGTTGTAAGGGTCTCTTTTCCAAGCTTAAAAGGATAAACATTCAACATTGGCCATGACTTCTGCATGACTTCCGCATTACTTTTGCTGTGTTCAAAACAACTGGGAAAATATGTTTTGAACGGTCATCCAACTCGGAATTGCAAGTCGGGAACTCTGGCATCTTTCTAGAGCTTCGACCTGAAGATCACTGACATCATCATGATTCAACCTTGTTTTTTTTCAGATTTCCCAGTTGTCTTGAAAGCACCATAAATCCAGAGAATGCCAGACTTTGATGACAAAGTTTGATGACAAAATATGCCCATGAAGGACCGCTGTGCCACCTTCCTGTTCAAGTGAGTCTAAAAATGTATTGTATGCTGCTGCATAAATTATGTAATATGCCAGGGAGATATGTATACTGTAGCTAAGAAAGTAATACTAAATGTATGTTGTGTGTAGTAAGCTGTTAGTAGCCCATGTGCCTCACCCTAATAATTTGGTCCCTTTTTCCCTCATAATTTAGCCTACTGTTCTGACTTGGTGGTTCTGACTCCATTCTCCATAACCTGGTAACGGATTACTCAAATTGAAAACCCATTGGCACAATCCATAATTTTCGTACACAAAATATCGGTTTGGCCATAGCCTTACCCCCAATCTACACTGGACAAAAATATAAATGCAACATGCAACAATTTCAAAGATTTTACAGTTACAGTTCATATAAGGAAATCAGTCAATTAAAATAAATTCATTAGGCCCTAATCTATGGACTTCACGACTGGGAACACAGATATGCGTCTGTTGGTCACGGGTACCTTAAAGAAAAGGTAGGGGTGTGGATCAGAAAACCAGTCAGTATCTGGTGTTACCACGATTTGCCTCATGCAATGTGACATCTCCTTCGCATAGAGTTGACCAGGCTGTTGATTGTGGCCTGTGGAATGTTGTCCCACTCCCCTTCAATGGCTGTGCGAAGTTGCTTGATATTGTCAGGAACTGGAACATGCTGTCGTACATGTCAATCCAGAGCATCCCAAACATGCTCAATGAGTACTGGGACATTTTCAGCTTCCAGGAATTGTGTACAGATCATGGGGCTGTGCATTATCATGCTTAGACATGAGGTGATGGCGGCAGATGGATGGGACGAAAATGGGCCTCAGGATCTCGTCACAGTATCTCTGTGCTTTAAAATTGCCATTGATAAAATGCAATTGTGTTTGTTGTCCGTAGCTTATGCCTGCCCATGCCATAACCCCACCATGGGGCACTCACTTCACAATGTGGTCGTCAGCAAACCGCTCGCCAACATGACACCATACATGTTGTCTGCTATCTACCCAGTACAGTTGAATCCGGGATTCATCCGTGAAGAGCACACTCTTTTCCAGCGTACCAGTGGCCATCAAAGGTGAGTATTTGCCCACTGAAGTCGGTTACGATGCCGAACTGCAGTCAGGACCCTGATGAGCTTCCCGGAGACGTTTTTTTTGTGCAGAAATTCTTTGGTTGTACAAAACCCATAGTTTCATCAGCTGTCCGGGTGGCTGGTCTCAGATGATCCCGCAAGTGAAGAAGCCGGATGTGGAGGTCCTGGGCTGCCGTAGCTAAACATAGTCTGCGATTGTGAGGCCAGTTGGACGTACTTCCAAATTCTCAAACTATGTTGGAGGCGGCTTTTGGTAAATAAATTAACATTAAAATCTCTGGCAACAGCTCTGTTGGACATTCCTGCAGTCATCATGCCAATGGCACGCTCCCTCAAAACTTGAGACATCTGTGGCGTTGTGTTGTGACAAAATTGCACATTTTATAGTGGGTTTTTATTGTCCCCAGCACAAGGTGCACCTGTGTAATGATCATGCTGTTTAATCATCTTCTTGGTATGCCACATCAGTCAGGTGGATGGATTATCTTGGCAAAGGAGAAATGCTCACTAACAGAAATGTAAACAAATTTGTGCAAAACATTTGAGATAAATAAGCTTTTTGTGTGTATGGAACATTTCGGGGATCTTTTATTTTAGCTCATGAAACATGGGACCAATACTTTACACAATGCATTTTTATTTTGGCTTAGTATATAATGCTGAGTGCCAAACAGAGAAGCATCGGGTCCCATTTTTAGGGTCTTTGGTATCCACAACCGAGGATTGAACCCCCAACCTTCTAATCTCAGGGCAGACACTAACCACACCAGTGGAGGCTGGTAGGTTGAGAAATAGGAGGACAGGCTCATTGTAATGGCTGGAATGGAATAAATGGAACGGTGTCAAACAGATCAAACATATGAAAATCCCGTTTGACTCCGTTCCATTGATTCCATTCTAGCCTCTACAATGAGCCTCTACTCCTGTAGCTCCTCCCATCAGCCTCCACTGAACCACACTGCCACTGAGATTCATAGACCCTGTCTACACTTGACAGTTACGCAAGCTGAGTCATCTGAATACAGAGTTGGCTTTTAAATGACATAGTAGCCACAAAATAGGCTATCGAAAGCATATACAGTGGGCGACCTCATCACCATTTCGTCTTATGGAAAGGAGCGATGGGCACCTTTCCATAAGTTTGAAGACATACGTCCTAGCGTGAGTAAAGTTTTTGCATGGCCTCATTAATGCTAGCTAGCTAATATTTAAAAAAACAATTTGTTAGGTTAAAATGATATAGATGGTTATGCTAACCTATTGCCTTTAGCTTTGCTAGCTACCTTGCCGGGTAGCTACAGTATTTAGTTAGTTACTGTAATAAGTTGTGTCATCATAATCTTCCCTTTGCCACAGTTTGCAGAATGCTTACTGGCATTTTAATATAAACCGAAAAAGGACATCCGGTGACTTTATCCATGTATTCTTACTGCTACCACTAAACAGTCCCTCCAGGATTTTGCGATTCTGCGATCACACATTTTTTATTATTTTTTTTATCAACAATTTCCTGCATATTATGCTAGGGCTTGCAAATGTGACCAATCACTGCACTATTATCGCATTTAACAGTCAAATCATTGCAATATTACTGCATATAACTGTCCGATCACTGCACTACAAAAAGAGGGATTTTGCAATTGTAACCAATCACTGCACCTTAACTGCATAAAATGGTTCAATCAAGCAACAAGTCAACGAACCATTTCCCCCTTCAGCGCATTTTCGTAACAAATTGGACAAAATCATCGAAAATTGCAGTGCAAAATGTCAGAATTGCTGCAGCAAAATCAAGCATTTTGGCCCGCAACTATCACAAAAACATGGATTGTGTAAGGGGGAGACAATTGGAGCGTTACTACCACAGGGTCATAACCTCTCTTTCTCATACAAAGAAGCCATTTAAAAGCAGCTAAGAAAAAGAAAAAAAAAAATCCTGTTTTCAGGTAAAATTATCTGTCTACGGAGTCCCACGCCTGGGATCAGTCTCAGATTTTGAGGAGCTCGTTTGAGATTGGCGCAACTTGATGAATGATCGCTAATCCAAAGATCAATTAACTAGGGGACTGCGTGACCAAAACGAGAATGAATGACTAAGCAGCGACAGGTGAACAGTTTGAAAGGGAACCCTGGCAGCACTATGAACCAAAAGTGTCTGAAGCGTCTGTAGCATGTTGCCCAACAATGAGAGAAAGAGACTTGTCTGAACAATCAAGACAAGCCTATACTCACAGACAGCAGATGAGCTCTTTCATCAGTCTGGTACCAGGTCTACATCTAAATGTTTTCTTACATTAATGTGGGTCTGTGTCTGTGGGGCCATTTGTTATCACTCCTTCTCTGGTGGTAAAACGAAAGTCTGTTCATTGTGTCATTCTGCCTTACCTGTATACTGTAAGCCTGTGCAATGGACCTTTTATACAGTCTTCAAAGACAACAAGTGTGTCACACTTAAGGATGAGGATATGACCGTATGGCCGTATTTTTTTGTGTTTATTATAAATAACTTTGTAGCTAACAATTTCTCATGTACGCTGTGATCTTGATTTCTCCACTAGGACTGCTATGCTAGGCTACTGCTAGCAAGATAGCTAGGCCGGACAAGTTGAAGGATTGTATAATTATAACAGCCTGTTATAATCCCCACTTCCTCCCCACAATGGACCAGCCTGCCCCTCATTGGTTGCCACACACCTCAGTCAACTAAATCACAACCAACTGAAAAAATAGTCTTTGCCCTTTAAATGCACCCATTCGCTCTTTTCTCACCATCCCAAACCATAAACATATTCCAACAGATGTGGGTATTGAATTAATGTGGTGTGTGGTGGCCAAATTACACTGAGTGTATAAAACATTAGGAACACCTGCTATTTCCATGACATAGACTGACCAGGTGAATCTAGGTGAAAGCTATGATCCCTTATTGATGTCACTTTTTTAAGCCTTGAAAAAACAGTTGAAACAGGGTTTGTGTATGTGTACCATTCAGAGGGTGAATGGGCAAGACAAAATATTAAAGTGCCTTTGAATAGGGTATGGTAGTAGGTGCAAGGCGCACAGGTTTGAGTTTGTCAAGAACTGCAACGCTGCTGAGTTTTTCATGTGCAGTTTCCCGTGTGTCAAGAATGGTCCACAACCCAAAGGCATCTAGACAACGACTCAACTGTGGGAATCATTGGAGTCAACAGGTGCAAGCATCCCTGTGGAATGCTTGACACCTTGTAGAGACTATGCCCTGACGAATTGAGGCTGTTCTGAGGGAAAAAGGCGAATGGGGTTCCTAATGTCTTTTACACTCAATGTATACTTTATGGAAAATGCATGCTGTGTGTTTCTTAACGATACACCCTGCTGCCTTGTGGACAATATGACCCTGCGGCGCAGATTACTGTTCGATTTTAGAAGGGTGCTCCTTTGGCACCGCTTTTTCCCGGCCACGTAACGGGCCATAGCCCGGTGCACCCCGGTTCAGCTTAATCAAACTCTGAGTGACATGAGATAATGATACACCCAAGAAACACCTACATCAAACCCCACCTCCAAGACACAAATTTCATCTTCAATTTTACCCACTCTTCTGCTGCAAACTGCTCCAATTGTGTAAGGGCTGGATTGTGGTTAGGCCGCTGACTCCCACAAGGGGGAGTGGAAGAGCCACAATCCAGTCCTCACACCCTAACTAGTGGAGCAATGATCCTCAATCAGAGACAGCTGTACAGGGTTGTCTCTGATTGGGGATTGTATTTAGGCTCCCCACACATCCACCTGTGTGTGGGTCATTGTTTGTGCCTGTCTGCATTTGAGCTCACAGCACGTAAGTCATTTTGTCTGTTTCAATCTCCTGTTTCATGAGAACATCTCCAGAAGAAAAGGATGACACTTCACCAGTGCTCAGTCTATCGTCCCTTAAATACTCAGCATCGTGACAAATTGTTAATGTTTGAGGGGTGCCTTCTACCAACTGTTGTTTTCAGATCTCGCCATAGATTTTCTGATCTGGACTCATCGCTGGCCACTCTTCTTGAACCATTCCTGGGTGCATTTTGATATATTTGCGGTTGTTATCCTGTTGGACTCACAACCTTAAACGGAGACCCAGTTTTTGAACATTGCACTCCAAAACACCTTGATATTCTTCTGATTTCATGATGTCTTGCACACATTCAAGGCCCCCATTACCAGAGGCAGCGAAGCAACCCCACCATATTATCTGACCTCCCCTGTGAAAATTACATGGAAAAAGTCCTGATTGAACTTTCCAAAAACCCATCTAAACAAGCTTAAATCCTTGGGAAATGTTCTGTGGACCGATGAAACAAAATTAGAGCTCTTTGGCAATACAGAGCAGCACTATGTGTATCGACGACCAAATTAGCATTCCCTTGTGGCCAGGCGCATGTTTTCCCAACACGCAAACCACGCAATTGCTTGGGGCCCCACCGTGAAGGGGGCCCCCTGCTGCCCGTAAGCAGACATTACAAGCAGAATTACAATAAAATTATTTTTGCCATAAGAATATATAAAATATATATACAAATATATTACAATTTAATTTACATACACTTGCTTTTGCACCTTATTTCAAAGATTTATTAGACCACACACACCATGCCTGCGCATCACAGGGTCTATTAATTAAACGCACTTCGTGACACTTCTGAGCTACCGTAAATAGCCAACTGACAGACAGTACTAGCTAGCTTCAGTCAGTCACAAATAAAATGTCATGCACAATGAAGCGAACATATCCAAGTCGGGCTCAAAAACTAAAAAAGACTGTCGCTAATGCTACAGCGGCTAGCTCGGAGGCTGCACCCGCCACAGAGCTTGACAGGTCGCCTGATGACGTACCTGTAAATGCAGGTTTGGTGAGTGAAAGTTGTGAAACTGTCATTCTCTCGGCCAGACAGGCTTACCGACCACGAGAGATGTCAACTTGTCAAAAGGGGTCCAGTTCAAATTAAGGGTTATGACTTCCCACAAAACGATGATAAAGTCCCACGTCATTTTACCGAAAAATATTACCAAACGAAAATGAAAAACGGAGGTTGCTGCAAGCTCTTTGAAAGAGGAACAACATATACACTGAGCAGCAGTGGTTTTCGATTGTGGGTGAATATTCATAGTCACTTGAAAGAGCACGAGAAGGGCAGATCACATCGTGCCAATATGGAACAATGGCGTGAATTTAAAAAACGACTTACAACAGGCAAAACCATTTACAGTGGCAGTCAGGAAATGCAGTCTATGGAAGAACAGCACTGGAGGGCTGTATTAAGCAGAATAATTGCTATTGTTTGCCATTTAGCAGAAAGAAACCAGGCGTTAAGAGGACACTGAACAACTTTTTGAGACACATAATGGCAATTTTCTGGGACAGATAGAGCTGTTAGCACAGTTTTATCCTATAATGAGCGAACATCTTAGCACTTTGACAAAAAAGAAATAAAAGATCACACAATCCAAAACGAGCTTTAGTTGGACAGAAAACATCTGATGCAATTGTGCACAATGTGAAAAGGGCCAAGTATTTTTCAGTCATAATGGACTCTACCTCTGATATTAGCCACACAGAACAACTATCATTGGTGCTACGTATCGTGAACTGTGAGTCATCTGTAGGGGCCTCCATCTTAGAGCACTTTGTTGGCTTAATCAGTGTTGCTGATACCACAGGAAAGGGCCTGTGTAATACTCTCCTTGAACAGCTTAATGACATGACATTGAACATTGCAGACTGTCGTGGGCAATCCTATGATAATGGGAGTAACATGATGGGACACAAGCAGGGTGTCCAGGCAAGAGTGCTTGAACTGAACAAGAAGGCAATGTGTGTTCCCTGCAGCAGTCACACACTCAACCTCGTCGTGGCTGATGCAGCCAAGTCATCAGTTCTCTCTGAGCTTGTTTGGCATTCTTCAGCGCCTTTACAACTTCTTCAGCTCTTCAATACAGCGCTGGTCAATACTACTACGTCTTGTAAAGCTGACAGTGAAATGCCTGTCAACAACAAGATGGGAGTGTCGCATTGACAGTGTAAAAGCATTTGCTACCAAATGCCAGAAGTTGTGGAAGCCTTAACAGAACTCAGTGAACATGCAGCAGAGAAGAAGGATGGAGAGACATTGTCTTTATCACAAAGCCTTTGCAAGGAGCTGACAACATGGCGGTTCATACTCTGTGTTGTGATCTGGTACAATGTTTTATATCAGGTAAATCGTGTCAGTAAACTCCTTCAAAGCCCCAGTGTTTCAATTGAAACAGTTAAGAGGGAAACTGATGGTGTTAAACAGTTTCTCCAGGAATATAGAGAAAGTGGCCTCAGCCCAGACAGATGCCAGAGAAATAGCAGAGAAAATGCAGGTAGATATGGCATTCCCAGTGGAGAGACTGAAACTAGCATCTCGCCAGTTCCTCTGAGGGCACAGAGGAAACTAAATTCACACCAGAACATCTCTTTAAGCAAGATTTCTTCCTTCCCCTAGTTGATTCAGCGCTGACTAAAAATCCATTTTTTTTTTTCTATTTTAGGATTTTTAAATTCACTAGATAACATGAAGAAAGCCATTCGGGAAGACACACTTGAGGAGTCATGCAAGAACCTGGAAAATACATTAGGGGACATTGACAGCCAAGACTTAATCCTTGAAGTAAGGGGAGCTGTTGTTGTTTTTCCAGAACACATTTCCTCTCCAGCAGAAATTCTGGATTACATCTACAAAGATAATCTGTTGGAGTTGTATGGTAATCTGAATATCAGCCTGCGTTTACTCTTGACTTTACCTGTCACTGTTGCTTCAGGTGAGAGGAGTTTCTCCTCGTTGAAGCTCATAAAAACGTACTTGCGGTCAACCATGTCACAAGAAAGACTTAATGGCTTAGCAATGATCTCCATTGAGCAGAGGGTCCGTAGATCCTTGAACATGGAGGACATAATTAAAGCTTTTGCCGAGGCCAAAGCCAGGATGGTTAGATTCTGATTGCAGCCAGAACTACTACAAGGTAAGAACTGTCTTTCACTGTCCTATTTTAACTGACAAGAGAACACTTTAGTTCAAGGGAAATGATAATACTAGCTAATCAAAAGTACAATGACAGGATTTTGGCATTGGTGTGTGCTATCAAAGAAATTGTCATGATATACAAGGGGCGCCTAAAGCAAGCTTTGAATGGGGCCACAAAAATTGGCAAACACGCCCCTGCGTGAGTAATGGAGCCAGACCCCACCGGTCGACCATCCAGGGCGTGGATGGGCATAGAAGACCTCAAACGGTGCAGCGGCAGTCGGAGGGCATCGACCAAGGACCGGTCAATGAAACTCCCTGCAGCGCCGGAGTCAATCAGGGCTGTGGACACATGAGTAGGGGAGTCACCAGAAAGCACAACTGAGCAACAGAAAGGGCTGGCTATGCGATCTGCACGCAAGACACCAACTGTGCCCACCTGCGCCCCCCGGCCACTTACCCCTTTCCTGTGTCCTGCCTGGGCAGAGGGACACGCCCTCCTGATGTGCCCTCTCTCTCCACAGTAGAGAGACAGTCCCTGACGACTCCGCCGTTCTCTCTCCTCTGCGGAGAGTCTCGTTATCCCCAGCTCCATCGGTTCCGGCTCGGCTCAGTGAAGGGGAAGATTGCGCGGCTCGCCAGCTGGTCACGGTCCTGGAGCTGCCTGTCGATGGCAATTGCCCGGGCGATGTAGGCATCCAGCGTCATGGACTGACTAACACAAGCCAGCTCCATCTGGACCTCAGTCCGCAGACCCCTGCGGAAAGCGGTCCTCTGAGCCGGCTCGTTCCACCCACTGGCCGCCATCGTCCAGAATGACAGCGCATACTCCGAAGCCCCGACCCTGAGCTAGGCGCATAAGAAGCTCGCCCGCATCTCGCCCCTCCGCGGGATGCTCAAACACTGCTCGGAACTGAGCGATGAACCAAGGGACCGACCTTAACTCCTCAGCCCCGCTCTCCGCAGTGCTGTTTCCCATTCGATTGCACGCCCCGTGAGAAGAGTGATCATCGTGTGCACCTTCTCCGAGTCCGACACCGGCTGATCGCCTAAATACAGTTTGCACTGGAGAAGGAACCCACAACATCCCACCGGATTTCCGTCATATTTATCTGGAACGGCTCTCCGGAGCTTACCCCTTGGGACGTGTCGAGACTCGACACGATCGGGTGCTGGGGACGCTGTGGCTCCAGCTGAACCCACCGGGTAATCCCCGCCCGATCGTGCTGCCATGAGGGACATCATGTCCCCGAGTGCGGTCACCAACCCGGCGACTTGTTCCTCCATGGCTCGGAGTCTCTCCTCCAGCTCAGGTGCCCGACTGGGTAGCCCAGCTCCCTCTCCGTGCCCGTCCATGGAGACCTAGGGAAAACGAGAGGGGAAAAGGAAAAATCAAATACGAACTGGTGGAAAAAAAAAAAGGTGCCTCGGGTTGGGCGGGTTATTCTGTGATATTACCAGGGGTTAAAGTGAAAGAGGAGGCGAAGAAACAGTTAGGATGCGAAAATAAATGAGAGATTTAATAACGAAAGACAGCAATACACAATAAGGAAATAACCAGCGAGGGGTAAAACAAACACACAAGGCTATATGGTGACCCTGATGACCAAAAGCGAAACAGGTGTGGGTCATCAGGGTGTTACTGCCATCTTTCCAGGACCACCGGATAGAACGCCGGCGAGGAGGAGCGCCGGAGAGGAGGTCCCACAGCTCTGCGTGGGGCAATCGTTACACTTCCTGAGAGGTATGACGGCTGCGTGGACCCATGGTGTTTATACTTGTGTACTATTGTTTGTACAGATGAACGTGGTACCTTCAGGCGTTTGAAAATTGCTCCCAAGGATGAACCAGATTTATTTCTGAGGTCTTTGCTGATTTCTTTTGATAATCCCATGATGTCAAGCAAAGAGGCACTGAGTTTGAAGGTAGGCCTTGAAATACATCCACAGGTACACCTCCAATTGACTCAAATGATGTCTAAAGTCATGACTGGAAATTTCCAAGCTGTTAAAAGGCACAGTCAACTTAAGTGAATGTAAACTTCTGACCCACTGGAATTGTGATATAGTGAAATATAAGTGAAATAATCTGTCTGTAAACAATTGTTGGAATAATTACTTGTGTCATGCACAAAGTAGATGTCCTAACAGACTTGCCAAAACTATAGTTTGTTAACATGAAATCTGTGAAGTGGTTGAAAAATGAGTTTTAATGACTTCAACCTAAGTGTATGTAAACTTCCGACTTCAACTGTACAGTGGAGCAGTTTTCCATTGGCTTTTTTCATAATATTTGTTTGCAATGAAATGCACATGATGTTATCCTCCTGGCTATTCACTCACTATACAGTAATCCAAAGGTTGAGAAGATAATGCTGCACACATAGTCAACTAAATCATATAGTCTACCGTTAACATCTAAAAATGTATACCATGGCCTCTAAATAAATGGAACTTGAACATTAAACAATGTTGCTGATAAGTTTCTTCCTCTGTGTCTTTTTAGAGGAGTCCAATAAGAAGCACCCGTTCCCATGTCCGACCACATACCGCACGGCTCTGACCCACTATCTGGACATCACCAACCCCCCCCGCAAGGTTGGTTCCCCGACGGACCTCAAACTCTGACCCTTCACCGCTAGCTGACTGACTGACACTCCACTGCCCACCCAGAAATGCATGCTGTCAATGCGTTTGAATGGCTATATATGATCCATATCAATGGAGAGTAAGTCTGTCTGTGTCTCTTTGTCAGGGTCTGTACCAGAGGTGGGTGCTGAATTCTCAGAGGAACTTCCTGGCTATGTTCGAGGACATGCCGTCCCTCCACCCTCACATAGACCACCTGTGTGAGCTGCTGCCCCGCCTCCAGGCCCGCTACTACTCCATCGCCTCCTCTGGCAAGGTTAGACCCACTATAATAATAGTAAAAATACTTTGTCCATTTTGTGAGAAACAGAAATGTGTAAAGCTGCGCCCCTGGATGGAGAGCATTTTAAGGGTTAAGGATTTGTACCTGGGATCAGAGACCAGCAGACCTCCGGTTGCCAGTTCAGTTCCCACTTTTTTTTATTTGTTTCTTTATTATGTTTTTTTATGTGTTTACTTAATAACTGTGTATTGTCTTGATGTCAGGTGTATCCCACCATGGTGAGCATCTGTGCAGTGGTGGTGGAGTTCCAGACCAGCAGAGGGTGGAGCTTCAAGGGCGTGGCCACCAACTGGCTGAAGAACAAGGTGGTGGTGATGGACAACGGCCACTGTGCCCATGTACGTCCGCAAGTCCCAGTTAAGGCTTCCCTTCAAGGCCAGCAACCCAGTGGTGATGATCGGGCCTGGCACGGGCATCGCCCCCTTCATGGGCTTCCTCCAGGAGAGAGGCTGGATGAAGGTGCAAGGTAAGGAGCAAGGCCTGGTCCTCATCTTACATCTAAGTCTGTGGTTTTGCTGATATTTTGTGGTATTGTAGAACATGCCTAGTGCATAGATGGAGTTCACAGCAAGCAAGTCTCCATATTCTACAATAAATAAGTTTGTATGGTTTAGCATAAGAGAGATAAAGGAAAGAGAGCCAGTGTGACACAGTTTCACATCCAGGATGTGTTGTGTTTCGCTATCAGGGAAGGATGTTGGCGAGACGATACTGTACTTCGCCTGTCGGCACAGAAACGAGGACTTCCTGTACCAGCAGGAACTGGAGGAGTTTGAGAAGGTGGGCGTGCTGACTCAGCTCAACGTGGCTTTCTCCAGAGACCAGGAGGGGAAGGTAACACATCACACCTAACCTCTGTCAGCTCCTCACTATGTTACAGTTAGCGTGTCTAGCTATACTACCAAGTTTTATTAGTCGTATGTACAGGATACACATCCAATTAAATGCTTACTTGTAGGTTCCTTCTCGACAATGCAACAACAATATGAAAGAACACATGATAAGAATACGAAGATGGAGTAAAATAAACATTTTAGCATAAGTATAATACAGGAAGGCAAATTTATAGTCCAATATTTACACATGTTTGGGGAAGGGGGGATTGGGGGGCTAGTGTTTAAATTGTGCAGTATTTAGCAATAATAATAATAACAGTCTGGTAGCGAAGTGTGTAGCATGAATTAATGTGTGTGTGTGTGTGTGTGTGTGTGTGTGTGTGTGTGTGTGTGTGTGTGTGTGTGTGTGTGTGTGTGTGTGTGTGTGTGTGTGTGTGTGTGTGTTTTATCTGTGTGTTTGTGAGTGAGTGCATGTTTGCTAAGGTGTGTAGAGACAGTGCAGGTAGCCAGTCCAGTTCAAGTGTTCTGCATTCTGATGGCTTGCAGACTTCAAGAGAACGTATTTTGCATCACTTAAATTATTAAAATGAGTTGTTACGTCAGGCTAATTGTTTGAGTTTCCATGCTCAGGTGTACGTGCAACATCTCCTGAAGAAGAACAAGGAACATCTGTGGAAGCTGATCCATACTGACAATGCACACATACATTTGTTTTCCCCATTCACCCTCTGAATGGCACACACACACACACACACACACACACAATTAATGAATCAATTGTAGCAAGACTTAAAAATCCTTCTTTACCCTGTCTCCTCCACTTCATCTACACTAATTTGAAGTGGATTTAATAAGTGACATCAATAAGGGATCATAGACAGACCAGGTGAATCCAGGTGAAAGCTATAGAATGTAATGGAAAGAGCAGGCGTTCCTATTGTTTTGTACACTCAGTAAGCATTTTATCTAGGTTATTTTTCTATGCTGATGGTTGGAGGTCTAATACACAATATTTACTTAAATTTTCTGAGGTTCTGTTGAACATTAACTGTATGAAATGGAATGAAGTGGATGATACAAGGATGATGTTCAGCAGTCCATTTCTTTTAATAGAGAAACCCCTAAACTATTGTAGTGATATAGCAGGGTTCATGTTTTCATTTAAGAATTGTGTGCCTTTTAACTTTTACTCTTGCATTACTGATATGGAATAACATGTTCCATCATGACCTGTTACATGACTCTCATCACTTGATCTAGTTATATAAAAATTAAAAAGTACATTGTACTCTGGCTTGCACCCAGCAATCATGTTAATTTAATTACCTCTCGTCTTATAGGATAAATGATGAGTCTAGTGCTTTCTCAATACTCACGGTGGGTGGACCGTCTTCGTTCTCTCCTCTATTGATGCAGGGACATACAGGACACCAATATTACTCAGAAGCCTGAAAGGCATCTTCTTGTCCAGCACTGATGCCCTAGCATCTGACATGTCTAGAAGTGATAGCCAGCCCTTTCCGTCTGTTTCACCTGAGCAAGATAAGTAGAATGTGTGACGCAGTGATGCAAGATTTCCTAACCAAACATCCCATAATATTCAGCATGAGGACTCAATACACATTTCAATCATATACAACACAAACATATTACCACTTAACTACTCTAATAAGCACACTTAAAGCTGTGACACACTGCAGAGTGTATCACAGTTATTTTAAACCACAAGGAGGTTGGAATAAGGATACAGGTCCTGCACTGCGATGATGACGTTGCAGAGTAAGGACCAAAAGTGTTATGATGAGCTAACAGCGGTACAGTGACCCCAAAAACCATATGGGAGTGCACTGTGCCATACCCATAAGGGACAGGGATACAGGAAATAACCCCTTCACTTGATTCTGAGCAAATGCACCAAACAGTACCAGCCCCAGGATGGTGTACAACACCCCTGTGCTGATAGAGAGCAGCTGAAACATGAGGAACCAAACAGTGCCCACACTCTTCTCAATCCCACCACAGAACCCCAGCCCAATGCTGGGGAGTAGCTTGGTCACTGTGGTGGAAGGAGTATGTGATTATCCCTGCCTACTGGCCCCATATTTTAGATCATTAATGTTAGCTACAAGTTGTAGCAAGCTAGCTAACGTTACAACAGTCCCTACCGAGCATACGATTGTTGATTCACTCAGTCCCTCCTTGCTAACTTACCATGCCCATTGCCAAAATCTGTAGTTCCAAGACTGAAGACATCCTCTGATAAACCGAAATATGTAGTGACAGTAAACAAAACAAATAATAATATAATGACAACAACAATGCCACTCGTTAGCCTGAACTCAGGAGTAAAATTATTGAACCTGTGAACCACATCTTTCAAAAATATTCGGGAGATCATTTTGATACTCAGTGCATGTTTGTCAAACTACTAGAGGACAATCAAGCACAATACAAAAATGTCAATTACGACACCTCAATATTGCACAACACTTTAGCAAAGACTGTGGCTAGCTTGCTAAACCAAAACAAATGTACTGGACTTCCGCATTTGGATTAATCACATTCACAACCACAAAGTTAATGTTGCGCAGATCATGAAGTGCACTAAGGCTTTACTGCAGTGCTGCATTTAAAGACACTTCCACTTGCTGGCTTGTGCCTGAAATGTAATGATCAAAGAGTCATCAACAGCCCATTTTAGTTAGATAGAAAGCGAGATGGATATATTTGATTTTACAGTTTAATAAAATAATAAAAGCTGTTTAATACAATAAACCGTGCCAGGGACAACACAATATAGTCAACGATTTCCATTGTGGTCCTTTAATGTTACTCAAAGTAAAACAATAATAATCTACAAACAGTGAGAATACGATAACACCAGTCCGGTTCCAAACAAGCCTTTTTCTTGTGACGTATTATGCGCAGTCATAAAGCTGCGAAGTTTTATGACGTAACCATGCATTAATTTGCTACATAAACTGTGTTCAGATGTGATTTAATCTGTAGAATCGCTTTCTTAACTCAGGTTGTTGCAGGTAATCTTTGGCCTTTTGGTAAACAGCCTTCCCAACCTGTATAATATATATAGGATGCCATCTTTGTGTGTGTGTCAGGATGTGTTTTGTGTCAATCAATTGATGAAATGTTTCCCTCAGAAAGCAAAATGGATCGTAATGATGAGAGAATCAAAAGAGCTTTAAGGCGCCGCCCTTATAGGGTAAATATAAAATATTTGTTTGTTTTCTCCTGTTTTTGTTATATTATCACCTTTTAAATTGAGTGATGTGTTGACAGTTGAATCAAGTGAGGGTGAACTCCCCTGATTCCGTGCTGTGGCCAAGCGGCAAGGTGCACAGAAGGCCAAAGCCTGTAAGTCATATGCGATCTGAAAACAATAACACATACACATTAGTTATGCATTCTGCATGTACAAACTGTAGTTATCACAATGAAAGCAAATGCAGATATCCCTCCCTATCTAACCACATTGAATGCTGTCTTGACAGGCTACTTCAGTGCAGACCCTTAAGATCCACAAAAGGCCTGTAAGTCACATTCAAATTCAACCACATAATAGTACTCCAATTATGTATTGATAAGTTATTTCCAGGGTCAAAATGAGCAAAGCAGTGCTTAATTCATTCTTTACTGCAGGACCAGACATCTGGGGGTGGATGGAACATCAATTCAGAGCCTCTCAGCCAGGTCAGACATCTCTGCTGTTCCCATAGAGACACAACAGATAGATCCATCTGTTGATTCATATGGCCATTTTGGTTAGCTTGGTTGAATTAACAATCATCCATTCAAGATGCTAAGTAATCCCCACCCTAATGTTATGGGAGTTGCATTTATTGTATTTCAATACATTTGCATTTTCAATTACCCATTTATTACTCACTACTTGTATAACCATGTTGGATTGCCTACATATTCTACATTTCCTTGAGAGTCAATGCCAGTGTATTCTAAGGCTGCAATGAGTACATGCCTTTCTCTGTCTCCTCAGTCTGGAAGGATGACTCGGCTGATAGAGAGAAATTATGATGATGTGATCTCGTCCTCCAACTCTGATGACATGTCCATATACTCCTATACTGACTGTGAATCTGAGGTAAAAGAGTTGTACCCTACCATCCATGTCTTTGTTGAGTGACATCCCTGTGAGGAGGATGGTCTCTGACTAGCTGACTCTGATACACAGTGTGATGATGAGGGTCATGAAAGGAGGAGACTACTGCTGAAAGTTCAAGATGAGGAGGATGGAAAGGTGACAACTTGAAGTGACAGATATGGTACAGGACGACGATCTGTCTCTCCACTCCTTCGATGAGTCAGACTTCCTGGTAAGTTATGCATATATATATATTTATATATATATATATATATTTTATATGTATAAAAAAAATATATATATATATATATATATATATATATATATATATGGCGGATTGGAAATGATGCAGACAATTACATTGATAGAGCCCACAATCTATCTGCAATGTTAAAGCTGATCTACACCTAAGAATATAAAAAATCTGCACCATGTATTTGAGTAACTCTTTCACTGAATGTGGAGAATGGACTATGACCAGCTAGCTCTCTGACACACAGCGTGATGATGGCAATGATTCCTCTACTGAGGACAGTCCAGAGCCTCTAAAGGAACCACAAGGACCACTGAAGGACCATCAACTGGTAGGTGTCTCTTACATTTGTGTGTGTCACGTCTCAATGGTTTGACCCCGTTTATTGTGGCCAAGCCCAACATCCCCCTCCCTGCCTCTGTGAGTGCCCTAAACCAGGCGTGACGCCACATGGAGGTGGTCCCCACTGTCCGGAACTGCAGGGAGCAGTTGGACAAGAAGACACAGTGGACCAACACCAACGAGGAGATTCTGAGGAGGATAAAAAAAAAAAAACCTGACCTCCATAGTGCTCAACCTGGTGGAAGGCCTGAAGACGGTCAATGGCGGTTACGACATCAACCAAAAGAGGCAGAAGAAGAATGAGGGATGTTGTAGAGGATGGATGGGGAGGAGGAAGAAGGAGAGACTGAGGGATGAAGACGTGGATAGGGAGGTCAAAAGGAGGATGGGCGAGGAGGTGAGGGCACTGATCCAAGTGTCAAAAAGAAACTGCAGCGAAGGCGATCTTAAGGCAGTAGACCTGGACAATTGGCTGAATGAGGTTGAAAGTGGCATTCAAGAAATGCACTGGAGAGATGGCAAAAATGCTGCCCAGCATAGCCGAGAACAGGCTCCTCAAGCCTGAAGAAAAGAACAACGTCCAGAGCTTTGTATGTTACTCCTACTCATTGAGTGTAGTCATGTATCTGCAATGTGTATAGAGTAGTTATAAAGTATATCTACAGATTGTGTTGAACATAGCACTGTCCTGATATTTGACTTGTTGTTTCTGGTCCAACAGAGCCCATGGAAGGTCTCCGGTCCTGTGTCTGGTAAGACTGGCCTCTCACCTCTTGTGACCTCAGCACCCCGAACCCAGGCTGAAACCCTATGGGCCCTGTCCTCTGCTGTGGCCCCTCCCTCCCCAGAGAATGACCCAAGGCCTCTGACTCATCTCAGCCCTGTCATTATCACTCCGCCCGCTACAGAGAACTTCCCATACCGCTGCAGCCCTCACCTGGCCCCCATCACCAACCTGAGCAAGAACAGCAGGAAGCTGCTCCAGGAAATGGCAGGAGTGGCCGCACAGGTGAGAGGAAGTACAAAAAGGGAATATTGGCTGTATGTCTTTCCACAGTATAGCATAGCTCTAGATATAGTAGCTCAAGGGAAGAGAAAACCCATAAGCTTACATTACTTTATCTCCTTGTCCAAAATATTCAGGAAGGGAAGGTCAATAAGAAAAAGAAGGGCAAGGCCAAAAAACCTGTGAAGCAAGAGAAGGCCAGTAAGATGCAACAGAATGTTGAAGAAAGTAAGGAGGAGGACAAGAAATAGGGAAAAAAGAGTCTGAGGAAGAGGTGAGGAAATAAGAGGGAGAAGTGGAACATAACCAGGGAATAGTAGACTACAGAATTAGAGAAATACTGTAGAATGAGGTAGCAGAGAAAGAGCAGCTATCTGATGTGTAAGTGCAAACTACTATTTATTCTCCTGTTGTGTTTGATTGACAGGTTTCTCCAGTGGCTGCTGCTCAAACTGAGATGTTCAAATAAATAATGGCCAACTATTAATAATACTACCACACACAAACACACAAACACAGACAATATTGCACAGCTAACCTTGCGGGGACATACAATTCAGTCCCATTCAAAATCCTATTTTCCCTAACCCTAAACCTAACCCTAACCCTAACTTTAACCTAAAAAGCTAACCTAACCCTAGCTCCTAACCCTAACCATAAACCTAATTCTAACTCTAACCCTAATTCTAACCTCAACCCTAAACTCCCTTGAAATAGCATTTGACCCCAGTTGGTCAGATTTTTGTTGGTTTACTACACGTCCACACCAAAACTACACGTCCACGCAAAAACACACACAGAGTTTTTAATTATTGGTTTCTCCTACAACACACACACAAAAGTAATTTCAGAGTAAGGAACTATGATTAGCAAAATACATACATTCTCATTCTTATATTTTGAGACATGCACCATTCTTTAAAAAACATATGATATTAGTCCCCATACAGCCTACCCAGGTGGCGTATGATAATGGGTTGGATTTACATAGTGTGTAGAAGAGCTTTCCCATGCTTAGGCTTGGAAATATAGCCAGGAGAAGCAGGGTCAACACCCCTACTCATGCCATAAGTGCCATGACATGTTTAGTAACCACAGAGAGATAAGACCTCTGTCTCCACGGTCTTATCCAAAGGACACCACCGGCCGCAGGGCAGTGTCACTGGTATTGGCGTCTTAGGTATCCTTTGGCCAAAGGGAAGAGAAGAGGGCCCCTTACTGGCCCCGTGCAATATTTGGTCTCCCACACAGATATGAAAACTGTTGCATCCTAAGTTGCTGGGATCTTTTACTAATGACTCCGAGGAGTACTTGTAGTAAACGGAACAGATTAATTTCATGTTCTCTACAGTGTCTCCAGCCCAACTGCCCAATACATCATTGAACTTTCACCGCCCTTGCATCACGTAATCCAATCATTTCAACATAAGAACGGAAACCCCATTGCCATTGGCTATTTCCAACCATTTTACATCTAAATTAATTAACACATAATACATTTCTCCATACACCACAGAAACCTACACCTGTTTAGACCCTGGAGGATATGGCTTCAGATGAAAGACAGCAGAGAGATGCAGAATGCAAAAGCTTGAAACACTGTGATGTATGCAAGCTCATGAACATTGTGCACTGAAGTGGCACAAGCATGTCAAAAGAGTGCAAATGGACTGGAACTGGATGACTCCATCATATTTAAACTAAATTAGCATTTATCTGATGTAGCTACACTCGTCTGTACTTGTCTTGTGCTGTTTGAAACATGTATTTCCAATAAAGCTTTTGAAATTGCAATTATTTGTGTCAGACAGATTTTTTTCTTAATTAATTACATCAAGGTACAGGGGTTCTTAAACTTGTTGCAGCAAGTAAACAATTATTGTACTGACATTACATTACATGTTATCAGTGGGTATTTTTTGTTCTGCACATTAAATGCTGCTGTTTATAGATATAGACTAGAATTCATTGGCCACTTTAAGAAATGGAACACTAGTCACTTTATTAATGTTTACATATTGTGACATATGGGGCAATGTCACAGTAGAAGGACGTTATGTGGCCAGCAGGTGGAGACACAGCCCAGACCTCCTAAGCTCCTGATACTCTCCCCAGATCAGCTCACCTGGATGCACTAATTACAGCACACCTGGGGATCGTTAGCTACTCTACCTGGCCCTAGAAAAGGAGCCTGTTTGGGCTACCAGAGGAGAGAGAATGGGAGGACGACAGTGAACAAACAGAGAGTAAGGGATGTTCAGATAGTTGAAGAAGAAAATGTTTTGATTTAGTTTTTGTGATACTGCAGTTTGTATACTAGAGTGGCAAACCAGTTTTATGGCCAACCTTTGGAAGACCAGTTTTTGTTAATAAAAGATATGATTTTGGAGCACTCCTGAACGTCGTTCTTGAAGGTTAAGCCTCAACAAACACCCTTTTCCTGGTGATTTGTTACAATATCTTGCATTACTCATCTCATATGTACAGTTGAAGTCGGAAGTTTACATTAACCTTAGCCAAACATGTCAACTCAGTTTTTCACAATTCCTGACATTTAATCCTAGTAAAAATTCCCTGTCTTAAGTCAGTTAGGATCACCACTTTATTTAAAAAATGTGAAATGCCAGAATAATAGTAGAGAGAACACCATCTGACTTGAAACAATCACGGACAAGAACCAGGGGGGAACAGACGGAATAAGTAACAAACATACAATTAGTGGAAATGGGAAACAGGTGTGTAAGGAACAGGACAAATGTGAAATGGATCGGTGGTGACTAGAACTCTGGTGACGTCGACCGCCTTTGGCCGCCCGACCCAGCGGAGGGACCAACTTCAGCCGAAGTCGTGACAGTACCCCCCCCCCCCCTTTACGCGCGGCTCCAGCAGCGTGCCGACGTCGATCTCTGGGCCGACCCGGAGGACGAGGCGCAGGGCGCCCCGGGTGGAGGCGATGGAACTCCCTCAGAAGTGAGGGATCTAGAATGTCCTCCACCGGCACGCAGCATCTCTCCTCCGGGCCGTTCCCCTCCAACTCCATGAGGTACTGGAGGCCCCAAGCCCGACGTCTTGAGCTCAGGATGGCTCGAACAGCATACGCCGGGGCCCCCTCGATGTCCAGCGGGGGCGGAGGGACCTCCAAAACCTCATGGCCTTGGAGTGGACCAGCCACCACCGGCCTGAGGAGAGACACATGGAACGAGGGGTTAATACGGTAGTCGAGAGGGAGCTGTAACCTATAACACACCTCGTTCAGTCTCCTCAGGACTTTGAACGGCCCCACAAACCGCGGCCCCAGCTTCCGGCAGGGCAGGCGGAGGGGCAGGTTTCGGGTCGAGATTCATTCCCGGCCTCACTGCGGTGGCGGTCTGCGCTCGCCTTGTGCCGTCTCACGGCACGTTGCAAGTGCACGTGAGCGGCATTCCAGGTCTCCTCCGAGCGCTTAAATCGTCCACCGCAGGAGCCTCGGTCTGGCTCGGGTGCCACGGTGCCAGAACCGGCTGGTACCCTAGCACGTATTGGAAGGGGGAGAGGTTAGTAGAGGAGTGTCGGAGTGAGGTCTGGGCCATCTCGGCCCATGGAACGAACGCAGCCCACTCCCCCGGCCGGTCCTGGCAATACGATCTCAGAAACCTACCCACATCTTGGTTCACTCTCTCCACCTGCCCGTTACCCTCGGGGTGGAACCCTGAGGTGAGGCTGATCGAGACGCCCAGTAGGACACTGAGTGGGAGTAGGCTCCGAGTGCATCATTTCTCACCAGCAGAACTGGATGTGCTTATGCAAGCATATGGAGAATTTGAACACGTATTTAAAAAAAAAAAGCAACACTGCTTACGCATCGAGTCAATGCGTAAGTTGACATTTGAATTACTTTTATACAGTGTTGGGTGTAATTAATTACTAAGTAATCTAAATACTGTAATTTAATTAAAGACTATAAAACAATTCTGTATAAAACAACAACAGCCACCAATTGTGCAAGTTCTCCCACTTAAAAAGATGAGAGAGGCCTGTAATGTTGATGATAGGTACACTTCAACTATGAGAGACAAAATTAGAAAAAAAAATCCAGAAAATCACATTGTAGGATTTTTTATGAATTTATTTGCAAATTATGGTGGAAAATAAGTATTTGGTCACCTACAAACAAGCAAGATTTCTGGCTCTCACAGACCTGTAACTTCTTCTTTAAGAGGCTCCTCTGTCCTCCAATCGTTACCTGTATTAATGGCACCTGTTTGAACTTGTCAGTATAAAAGACACCTGTCCACAACCTCAAACAGTCACACTCCAAACTCCACTATGGCCAAGACCAAAGAGCTGTCAAAGGACACCAGAAACAAAATTGTAGACTTGCACCAGGCTGGGAAGACTGAATCTGCAATAGGTAAGCAGCTTGGTGTGAAGAAATCAACTGTGGGAGCAATTATTAGGAAATGGAAGACATACAAGACCACTGATCCCTCGATCTGGGGCTCCACGCAAGATCTCACCCCGTGGGGTCGAAATGATCACAAGAACGGTGAGCAAAAATCCCAGAACCACACCAAAGGTGAGTAACAAAGGCTACCATCAGTAACACACTACGCCGCCAGGGACTCAAATCCTGCAGTGCCAGACGTGTCCCCCTGCTTAAGCCAGTACATGTCCAGGCCCGTCTGAAGTTTGCTAGAGAGCATTTGGATGATCCAGAAGAGGATTGGGAGAATGTCATATGGTCAGATGAAACCAAAATATAACTTTTTGGTAAAAACTCAACTTGTCGTGTTTGGAGGAGAAAGAATGCTGAGTTGTATCCAAAGAACACCATACCTACTGTGAAGCATGGGGGTGGAAACATCATGCTTTGGGGCTGTTTTTCTGCAAAGGGACCAGGACGACTGATCCGTGTAAAGGAAAGAATGAATGGGGCCATGTATCGTGAGATTTTGAGTGAAAACCTCCTATCAGCAAGGGCATTGAAGATGAAACGTGGCTGGGTCTTTCAGCATGACAATAATCCCAAACACACCGCCCGGGCAACGAAGGAGTGGCTTCGTAAGAAGCATTTCAAGGTCCTGGAGTGGCCTAGCCAGTCTCCAGATCTCAACCCCATAGAAAATCTTTGGAGGGAGTTGAAAGTCTGTGTTGCCCAGCGACAGCCCCGAAACATCACTGCTCTAGAGGAGATCTGCATGGAGGAATGGGCCAAAATACCAGCAACAGTGTGTGAAAACCTTGTGAAGACTTACAGAAAACGTTTGACCTCTGTCATTGCCAACAAAGGGTATATAACAAAGTATTGAGATAAACTTTTGTTATTGACCAAATACTTATTTTCCACCATAATTTGCAAATAAATTCATTACAAATCCTACAATGTGATTTTCTGGATTTTATTTCTCATTTTGTCTCATAGTTGAAGTGTACCTATGATTAAAATTACAGGCCTCTCTCAGCTTTTTAAGTGGGAGAACTTGCACAATTGGTGGCTGACTAAATACTTTCTTGCCCCACTGTATATTTTTAATGTAACCTTCTCCCTCTACACACTTTGGTCAATTCAAGGATAATTCATGCAATTGTTTATTTGAAAGCATTAGATGTGCAGTTTCTTGTCTGTCCTTATTGTTCAAGTGGTTGAGGTTGATTTGGGATTTAGAAAGTAATTAATAAGTAAGTAGACCAAATTAGTAAGTAGACCAATACTTTCTAGAGATAGTAATTATTACATTAATCTAATTAGACTTGTTGAAGATGTAGTGAGTAAATTATAACAGTAAACTGTTATAATATCAGAGGTGAAACTGGAAGAACAGTATTTTATTAAACCTATTAATTAAATTTTCATGTATAGGTGCAATCCTGCAGGCATGAAAAGAACGTGGCAGCAGCTTAAAATGAAATATAAAAACATAATTCAATCAGGTAAGCCTTGAGCATATCATAGGTGCCTGGCTTTACAAACATTTGACATATTAAATAACTAAATAGCATTCAGTGCAGCAGCATTTTTGACATAGGTCTAAATGTTCATTCTCATTTGACTACTCAGCCAACAGAAAGAAGGCAGAGGCTCGCAAAACGGGGGGAGGACCTGCACCAACACCTCTGACAAATGCAGAGGAGATGGCCCTGAGCCTGAATGCTGGAAGGCCAATGGCTGAGGGAATTCCTGAAGGGACTTCATCAGAGCCAGTCACTCCAGAAGATTTAAGTGCCTTCATAAAATGTAAGAGGTCTACCTACAGTATGTGTTATTTTTTTATATAGACTTTTTGTGATATTTCCATTTATATTACTTTGGGTTGGGTTTTTTGTTGGTCCCAACAGATTCTGATGGTAATATCTGTCTCTTGGAGCCTCCTGTCCCAACAGAACCCCAGGCAGTTGTAAGTAGCCTACTCAATACACCATAAATTATGACAAATAGTATTATAAAGTGTACTCTATGAAATGCTCATCTTCACAGGATGATGGGGATGAAGAAACCGTTTCTGCTGCCACAAAGAGGCCTACAGAGGTAATGTTAATATTATGTGTCTACACATCAAACAATCTACACATTCACATTTCTTCACATTTTTATGTGGAGTAGCCTATAGAATCTAAGTTTATATCTATAAATGGTCATTCTTATCTCTACCCCCCCAGAGTGTGGAAGAACAGCAGGAGGAAGGTCCATCAACTTCTGGTGCACAGATGAACACAGTTCAGTGATTTACAGTAAATTAGAACTACATTATGTAACTCTAATCTACTGTATTTTCAGTTGCCAGTTAAGGAGTTATATAGACTTCTTCTTATTAAAAAGATAGAAAAAAACAGCAAAGAACTTGTATACTTGGACCGCCAGATCCAAAAGGCAGATCTGGAAATCGAGATTCTGAAACAAAAGCTAGAGTTGAGTGTATGGTCACAGGTGAATTCTAGGAAGTATTGAAACTATATTAAAATCTAACTTTTTTTTTTTCTTTTTTTGGTGGTGGTGGATATCATGATTAATCTGAGAAGACATTGCGGCATATCATATCCCGGACTACCCTTCCATCCTGGAAATCTGCAGGGTTGATGGGGTCTTCCTCAGGATAGGGTAATAAGATTTGGTCGGCATGGGTAACCCCTATCTCCCAGCAGAAAGCCATCATTCTCTCCTGTAAGAAAGTTCACATTGCTTTAGAGCTGCATAGAAATTCCCCTGTAAGTGTGTAGTGCATACATTGAAATATGTGTATAGGACATACATTTACTTACCCCTTTCCAGTCTGTTGCTCAGGGTTGACTCCCGATACATTCTTGAGTCATGAACAGAGCCGGGCCACTTGGCCTCCACATTTGTGATTATATGTGCAGCATCACATATGATCTTGACAGTGCAAAGAATGAGACATGTACAGTATTGTGATGTAGTCTTTGACCATTAGAAACAGTAGGCTGTCAGTGTACCTGCACATTAATACTGTGGATGGACCTCCTGTTGACATAATCCGCTTCATTTTCAGAAGGTGCAATGATCGGAATATGTGTGCCATCAATGCATCCAACCACATTCGGAAATCCTAAAGGGAATTCTAATTAATAGGTTACTTCCAGGGGTCGCAGCAAGATATTCTTAACTGAATGTCATTTATCAGGTTAGCCTCATTTAAACTGATTTATACACCACTGACCTGCAATCCTGTGAAACTCCTCTTTGATGACTCTCACTGGTTTGTGCCCAGGAAACAACACAAACATTCTCAGAAAGCGCTTAAGAGCGAGGGACACTTTCCTGACTGCTCTGCAAACAGTAGCCTTACTAATATGTTCTGCATCCCCGATGTTACACAGAAAACTACCATTTGCAAAGAAACGTAAGGCAACGCAAAGCATCTGCTCGGATGTAAGAGCACGGCCGCGATGGCTGATGTTTCTGATGTAATGATGGATGAGATTATGGATGTATCTTATTGACTGTAAAGAAAAACGGTACAAATAAAAATGCATAGGGATATGACAAAAAATCCACTCTGGGCCTCAAAATCCTCTCCCGACGTAAATGTAACTCCCTATGAATTAATACAGCCTCTTCATCAACAGGATCGTCCATAAAAGGACATGCCATTTCATTCCCTTTGATGCTCTCTTGGTAACTGAAATGTGCGCAATGAATGAATGTACCGAAATAATGAATGAGGTGATTAAACACCGCTTCCTCTTTAAAAAAGGGGAGGAGACCGCAAGAAACTCTGGGTTTACAGAAGAAAACCTGCTCCCGACTAGGTTAGGTTCACATAGTCAGTTACCATGGTAACTTACTGAGTATAAGTTACCTCTCTTTCAGAAACGGGCTTGACTTACTCTGCTTTCTCGGGTTTGATATACCTCCCATTCTGAAACGGAAAACCCAGAGTTTCCCTCATTTCAGGGTTAACATACTCAGAGTTTTCACTTAACCTCCTTTCTGAAACAGGCCTCAGGTGAATCCAGGTGAAAGCTACAGAATGTCATGGAAAGAGCAGGCGTTCCTAATGTTTTGTACACTCAGTAAGCATTTAATGTAGGTTATTTTTCTATGCTGATGGTTGGAGGTCTAATACACAATATTTACTTCAATTTTCTGAGGTTCTGTTGAACATTAACTGTATGAAAAGGAATGAAGTGGATGATACAAGGATGATGTTCAGCAGTCCTTTTGGTGTTTATTTTAATAGAGAAACCCCTAAACTATTGTAGTGATATAGCAGGGTTCATGTTTTCATTTAACTTTTTCTCTTGCATTACTGATATGGAATAACATGTTCCATCATGACCTGTTACATGACTCTCACCACTTGATCCAGTTGTATATGCAAAATAGCTATTTGTATATAAACAGTATAACTTGAAAGCATGCATTTGTAAAGAAATAATAATAATTGATCTGCTATACTTGTAATAATTGGTCGTCATTTATGGCTTCTCTTTACTGTGCACAACTACCTAATTTTCTAAAGATTACATCATAATCTTCCCTTGTAGCCTACACTCTTGATAACCTCAGCCACTGCTCCCTGCTCCTGAATTTACAATAATGTTGAGTACAAGCCAAAAGGAGTGGTCTTACAATCAACTGACAATCCACGCCTTCTTGCATTTATTTGACCTTGACCATTCAGAGCCAGCTTGTATCTTCAAAGCATCAGTGAAGAAACCGTGGACCTTTTTTAAGTACTGCCTCAAACCCCATGTCTAAGCATATTACATCTCAAAGTATAATATGAGATAGCTCTGTCATTCAATGCGTTTGCTATGTCATCAATCTGTCAGTGAAGACACAGGTGCCCCTGGGTAAACCATCACAGAACATGGCAGTGACTCTGGCATGTTTGCTGTCAAACTCTGGGGGGCACTGACAGACCCAGACAGTAGACTGAGGTGGGAATGTTGAGAATGTAGATGTTGAGTCACTGGAGCCCAGTGACTGCTGGTTTGAGAGGCATATGTGTGCCCATGATTGTGTCCGTGGACGGAGCTGTGTTCGTGACTATGTCTGTGATTTGGCCCAAAAATATACTTCAGGGCATATCTATAGTTGTGACCATAATAACCCGAGAGCTGAACAGGGCTCCCCTGTCTATAGTAGGAGTGGGCCTCAAATGTGATTGGTGTGGTCTCAGTAGCCTGTAGATTGGAGGAAACTGGAGTGATGCCTGGAGTTGGAATGATTCTGCAACCAATGAGAATGTGGAGAGATTACAGAGGGCTTATCTAACTAAACAGTGATTCTCTATCTAATCATGGGGGACCACTAGGTGCCTATTTTACAGTATTCAATTACAGCCGAGGATCATCTATTGAAACTGCACCTCATTATATGGTAGTACGGCAGGCATGGGCGGCAGGTAGCTTAGCGGTTAGATTGTTGGACCAGTAACCGAAAGGAGGCAAAATGTGGAATTTAAAAAAAAATATATATATATATATATATATATATATATATATATATATAAATATATTTTAAAAAAATTGGCGCTCATTTTGCCGCCTCTCGTAGTTCATTGGTGAGGAATGTGTGTCTGTCAACCAACATCACCAATCAGCGCCCCCCCTGTCCCCCGTCGTCGTCCCCCTGTCCCCTGTTAAACCATGTCTAAACGACCCAAACTGTCGGGTTGGGAGTACAAAAAAAGAAAATGAGCAAAGGAGCAAGCGCTCCAAAAACAAAATAAGTATTTTTTTTAAATATATTGATCCCGGACCAAGTGGGAGTAAAAAGAAGGATGCTGGCTCTTCCAGAGCCCCGGAGACGGGCGTGAACAGGTCTACCGCCGTTGCTAGCTGCCCGGCTAGCGATGATGACGCGCCTCCCCTGTCACCAGAGACCGGCGGAGCCACAAGAGCCGCTGAACATGTAGCGTCGCTACTACCGGTACACGGACAAGGTGAGGAGGATATGAAAGATCCCAGCAAATGGCCAACACCAATCAAGCAAGAACTATTAGACGTGTTGACAGAGAGAGGACCATATCAGTTAAAAGGAATTGATTTCCCCAGGGATGTTTATCTTCAACACAATACTGGACTGGGCTGTCAATGCTGCGGAGGAGCGGTTCTCTCAGCTGCAGGAGCACGTGGACATATTTGGGGTGTTGTATGACATTGCATCCATCAAAGAGAAAAACGCTTTTGATGTTCTGCAAAAATGCACAGCACTGGAAAAGGCCCTGACACACAACTTCAGAGATGTCGATGGGCAATAACTTTTTGCGGAGTTAACGGCTTTGAGCAGACGCGTAGCAGCTGGAACTAAACCACTTGACGCACTCAAATTTATCTGTGACAATAAGATGGAATCAGTTTTCCCTAATGCTTTCATAGCTTTACGGGTGCTTCTTACCCTCCCTGTTTCAGTTGCTTCAGGAGAACGGAGTATCTCAAAGTTGAAACTAATAAAAAAACTACCTTTTGGAGTACAATGAAACAAGAGACTAAATGGACTGGCAACAATCTCTATTGAACGTAAACTGGCACAGATGATCAACATGGAGGATGCAGTGAAGACTTTTGCAGCCATGAAAGCCCGCCGTGTACACTTCTGAAAGGTAAGATAAGCGTTTTTGTCTCTATATAATTATTTTCAATATTTTTACAGTCACTATTTAGATGAGTTGAAATTCGATTATTTACAAAATAGCTGTGCTGTCATGAATCTGCTGTAAATTGGTTTGGAACCTATTTAATTTATGATGCTGCAGACCTGGTGTTGGATACGCATAGGTGTAATCAGGGGCGCCGCCAGGAATTTTGGGCCCCATGACAAAAAAATCGAATTGGGCCCCCTCTGCGCAGCTGTTGTCACCAAATCTCTAGGACCTAACTGTCCCATCAAAAGCTTTACATAACTCTAATCAAAGCCTTGCAACTGTCTTGCTTCTTGTAGTTCAATACTAGTACTAGCACAATATTTACTGCTGGTGATTTGTAAATGCAAGTCTGCATACATTATGCAGTTCACTATTTGATGCCAGATTAAAAGCCACCATAAAAATGTCCTTAAAGCAACAGTATGTAAAAATTTTTACCTTAAAATAATGTTTCCAAAATCGTTTCAGTGGTTCATCAAGTTGTAACAGGGTGAAAGGCACTTATGCCTCCGCTTTGCGTCTCTATATTTGCTATTACCACAGATCAGATATTATTTGCCAGATCGGGTCGTGTTTCTGTAGTTCGAATAAGACATAAGAAACTACAAATTTGACTTGCTTTACGGCAAGCGTTACAATAGTCATTATTTTGTTTTTCGTCGTTTCTGATGTCGCAATACATCATACTTTCATAAAATCATGCAACATACTCTACCTTGTTTGTGGACATTGTTCATTCCAAAGCCGGTGCTAGATAAACAGCGAGTGTGTGTGAGACGGTAGGCTGCGGGTGGTGAAATTATTTACGACAGTGGTAATGGACAAATCCGCTTCCAACCTGTACGGCGATCGAAGAGGAAAAGTTCCATAGTGTTGCTTTAAGGCAATCCTTTACAGTCTCAATGTATTTTTATTGTAAAATTAATGACAGATTTAAAAAAAAGAAAAACGAAAAAACTTAAATATATATTAAATTTTTAATAAAAAAAATGAACATCATATCAAAACAGCAGATTTTTTAACATAACTGCACAACTAACAGTACCAGTGACATCAAATTAAAAGGTAAGTTAACATGGTACAAATAAGAACAATGGACTCCTGGACCCCAAGACTTTTCTCTCAAATAACAGCTCAACACGTTTTTGGCAGTTCAGCCATACATCTTGCATCTATCACTAGACCTTGCTCAGCCTGATTCACCAAGAGCCCAGCGCCGAGCCTTCTTGCTAGCAAAGTCATTGATCAAGTCTTTGAAGTCTAGCTTTCTAGCCAATTGACTTTCAATGGACAACATGGCAAGACTGCAAAGCCTGTCCTGAGACATAGTGGACCTCAAATAGTTTTTTATCAGTTTTAGCTTACTGAAAGCTCTCTCCCCACCAGCAACAGTCACAGGCAATGTACAAAATATACGTAAGACAATGCAGACTTCTCCAAAAATGCTATGTAGCTGCATCTTGTTAATTGCATTCAGGAGACCAAGAGGGGACAAGTTAGGAGGGAAAGTGGCACCATATACTGTGTTCAGGTGTCTTATTTCGTTTTCAAACTCGGACGTGAGATCTCTGGAATATTTCTTGATAAGTGGTTGGCACACTGAAGGGACTTTATCCTCACTAATCTGTCCAACTTTTAAAACAGCAGAGAATTCCTCAACTATTTCTGCAGTGGTGCGGAACCTGGTGTCCAGATTACTTATGATGCTGTCCATAGCAGTAAAAAACACTGTGTTCCGAAACACTGTTGCTGCACTGTCATGAGCTGTCTCCTCTTGAGAGGTCTCATCATGGAATCTCTTCCTTTTCTTTTGCCGACTGTGTTCCTTGCTAAACTGAGGTGCAACATCTATTTGTGTTGCAATCAGTGTTGCCTCAGACAGGAGTGACTCCCATCCATCTCTAAGAGCCAGCATCTCTTTTGTTAAGGCATTGATATTGGATGCCTCTGTGTCAAGAGATATTTTTCCAGACTGGATAACCACATTCCTGTCATCAATGCACTGCAGTACTTTGAGCCAGACAGTGAGTAGGACAATAGCATTGAATGACATGAAGTAGTTCTTCAGACCACTAGCCTCTGATCTGGCCTCGTTGGTGAGACTACATGTCGTGAGTATTCTGTCAAGGGCCTCAATGACAGAAGGAAGGTGTTGTGCTACAGGTTTAACAGCCATGATTCTTGAACTCCAGCGGGTATCTGAGAGGCGATGCAAAGAGCAACCTGTTTTCTCTTTGTAGATGGCCCAGCGTTCTGGGCTGGCACTAAAAAGTGAATAAAGGCGATTGATGCAGCCAAAAAACGTTGCTACTTCTGGGCTTGTCTGTGCAGCATGCACACCTACAAGATTTAAGGTGTGGGAGGCACAGGGTGAAAATGTAGCTAGAAGATTTTTCTTTAATATCTGGGCTTGGACTCCCTTGACCCTTCCTGACATGTTTGCCCCGTTGTCATATCCTTGCCCTCTGCAGTCCCCAATGTCTATCCCTTTGTCATCAAGCACATTTTCAATCATTTCTGCTATCTCACTTCCTGTTTTTTTGTGAAAGTCCTTAAATTCTAAAAACCTTTCCGTGATCTCCCAGTTGTCTGTTTCTTTGCTATACCTTACATATCTGATGAGCACCACATTCTGCTCAGTGTGGGGAAATGTCTGGTGTAGCATCACAGATGACTGAAAAATAAATAGCATCTTCCCTTTCCTTTAAAATTGTTCTCAAAATTCTTCTGCCACATAAATCAATAAATTCATTCTGAATGTCAGAGCTCAGATAATGTGTCAGCCTGGTTCCTTTTTTTTGTCCCTAACTTTTTGCAAGTGCTCATTAAGCAGTGGATCGTAATGAGACAAAAGCTCTAGTGTGCCTAAGAAATTTCCATTATGGGTATCATCTAGGTCTTTGGTTTTACCCCTGAAAGGTAAATTCCTTGATGCCAAGTGCAGTGTTACATCCAGGATTCTCTGCAAGAGAGCTCTGTTTTTCTCAGTTTCTGTTTGGATCTGCTTTTGCAACTGAGAGTCAATGCCACTAACAGCCATTACTGACTGTTGCAAGTTCTTTCATTTCAAATAGCAATCTCTATGTGCCGTATTCTTCTCATGGACAGGGAATTTATCATACATCCTACGCCACTTTACATCAGACATGTTATATCCCTTTTGGCTGTTCAGTGCACTAAGAGAAGGTCTTTTTTGTAAATGAGAGAAAAGCACACATGGGATGCAATACAGAGCATTAGAAGATTTGCTGTAAGTTACCCAGTCTCTCTTCACCTTTTCCCTCCCATTGGCTGCCTTGCTGTACAATAAGTATTCTGGGAATGGTTTTCCCTCAGAATCCTGTGGCAGTAGTACATCATCAGCATCTCTGGTAGACAGTGCCCTCACAAAAGCCTCCCTGTCCCTGTCAGTCAAATCCGCTGGCAACAAACCTGGGTCAACATCCTGCCTATGACTTCTGCCTTCTTCCACCATGCATCTCTCATCCTCATCATCACTGTAACTTTCTTTCCCTTCTACCTTTCCTTCCACACTTCTTCCTCCTTCTACCTGAGAGGGCCCTGGCTCTGTAGGATGCACACAATGCATGTGGATATACATACTGTATATACTGTGATATATACAGGATATTAAAATATGCCATATACCAATAAATGACACTAACACTACAGAACAATGACATAAATGACCTATAGTATCACCACCACTTGACATACATTAAATACAATAGATTTGTGTGTGTGTGTGTGTGTGTGTGTGTGTGTGTGTGTGTGTTTGTTTGTTTGCGTGTGTGTGTGTAAGCTTCTCAAATAAATTGCCCCTTCATGATGGGAATAATAAAGTCTGTATTATAGATGTCATTTAACGGCCAAAATTCAATCTAAATGAACGCATCAAACTGGATTATTTTAATATTGTCTGTAATTTACATGCAGGTTGAGGTAAGCTACTCATTGTTTCTAACTGCATCCAGTACAGACAGGAGTTTTGTTTTTATGTCATAATGGTCATTATGTGAGAAAATAATTTGTGTTTGATTTCTGTCATTAATAAATATTTAATTTTCCTTTTTGTTATGGTAAAAAAAGAGCAATAGATTAGAGACAGAGAACCACACATAGCCTCCCTGTAATGATGCTAAGTCATTACCACAGTGTTGCTCACCTTCTTCACTGGGACAGGGAGGGGTGCAGTTATGGGGAGACTGGGGTGCTGGTGACTCCTCTGTTGTTAAGTCTGCTAAAAGGGGCATGGACAATGATTTAATGTGAATATCTTGCTAAACGTTTCCCTGCACTGATTAAATGTTGATGAAATGTAGGCTTACTAGGCTAACACTAGCCTGCAGCTAGCTAGCTTATTTCACTATGGACAACAGGTTAATAATACCACTCACAGACTAAAGGCTACCCACCTTTCTTGGTGAAAAACTGGGATACAGAAAGACACCCTTTTTTTCGTCTTTCCTCTCTCTACTTTCTCTCTTTCCTTTTCTGAAAACCAGATTTTATTTTGCTTCTCAACATTATGATCTCTCTGTATTTCTAGCGCGCCGTGCATTGACTGTCTGCATTGCAGACTCTGCAACTAACTAATCACCGTCCGTCACTGATCATGAGTGCGCTAAGGCAGGACCAAACCATTTCATGCAGATACAGGGGGGTGGTCGGTCAATATTGATGTTTTATTTTTTGGTCAATGGGGATATTTAACTTATTGCCAAAATAAGTAAAATCAAAGACCTCATTCATTTTATTATTATTTGAAATATACTCAATGATGATAGTTTATATAGTATATAATAAAAACAATTAATTAGTTTTTACCTATTTGTTGGGGCCCCTGTCAGTCAGGGGCCCTTGGAATTGTCCTAACTTTTCCCCCCTATACGGCGCCCATGGGTGTAATGCATCTACTTGTTGACACTTTGTGCGTTGCACTTGTCCATTTGCGTGATGTGTAAATATTGGCGTTTGTTGTTGATGTTTTCTGTTTATGGCTTGTATTGACTGCGTGTTGTTGGTGAATAGAAATACGTTGAAAATAGAGGGGCGGCACAATTGTGTTTCGCATAGAGCGGAAGAAATGCACGCACCGGTACTGTCCCAGACAGCAAAATGTATTTGGGCCAGATTTGGGCCAGATTAGGTCTTCATTAGCATTTGGCTCAGATCCGCTGAATGGACCTGGGCCGGGGTCATTCTTTCCAACGGCCCAATACCGGAACAGGTTGGAATTACGGATCAGAGACAGATCTGGGCCAGAACTTTAGTTATTAATGCCATGACGTGTGGTGCAGATCTGGCTCAGATCCGCGACTCATATTTTACATCTGGGGCTCATCTGGCCCTGGTCTGTGATTCATATTTAGGCTATCAGACAATTAAGGCCCAAACACCCACACAATTTGTAATTTTCAAAATTGTTTTTTTATTTTAAAAAGGCAAAAGAGAACACTACAGCATGAACAACCATCTGTAGACGTGAATCCAGATGCACACAAAAAACAATACAAACCAATAATTAAAAAAATAATAATAATCAAGTAGCTAAAACCTAATGTGAACACTGCACTCTCATGTCATTTACTGCTCATTAGTTGGGTGAGACCGGGCACCAGACCCGTCGCCAGACCTCAGTCTTAAGGGGGGCATATGAAATTTTACCTTTATTTTACTAGGCAAGTCAGTTAAGAACATATTCTTATTTTCAATGACGGCCTAGGAACAGTGGGTTAACTGCCTTGTTCAGGGGCAGAACGACAGATTTTTACCTTGTCAGCTCGGGGATTTGATCCAGCAACCTTTCGGTTATGGGCCCAACACTCTAACCACTGGGCTACCTGCCGCCCGCATGGGAGGGCACAATTATTATTAGCCTACAGTATATTTATAATAATTGTATACTCTATTCGCACAGCACGTAATCATCACGTTAAACATAACCAATAGCAATATGACCAGGTAGCCTATAGCCTACACCACATTACATAGAAGCAATGTTATGAATATCCATAAAACACTTGACTATACAACATATTAGATGTAACACCAGAAGCATCCCTCAAACATTGCATTTTAAAGCAGTCAACAGAGGGATATGCATTGCCATGAGACACACACACACACACACACACACACACACACACGCACATACACACGCACAGAGACTTTGAACCTACCGGTACTTTGAGTGGAGGCAGCGCTGTCCTCTCTCCAGTCCCTCCTGTCAGTACAGCGGGAGGAGGCGTTTCTCAGAGCAGAACCATACTCATCAGTATCCTTCCACTCGGAGTTAAACTTGTGAGTGAGGTCATTTTCAAAAGCAAGCTGAATCAGCTGGGCCTTGCGTCTGTGCAGCATACTGCGCCGATGCTCAGAGAAGACGCTTTTGAGCGTGGAAAATGAGTTTTCACACATTGCTGTGGAAGCTCCTAAAGTTAGGGCAAGGGTGTAGGCTGTGAGAACAGTCGGCATAGCCTGGAGTGCACAGTTGAAAGTGCTAAGGATGTTGGCTATTGTCCATTTTCCATTTTCGGGGGGTTCAAAGCAGCCAATGAGCTCGCTACTGCGCTCTCCAAAACGCGCGTTCATCTCTCCTTGCACAGCATCGATAACACTGTAAAACAATCTCATGAACTCAGTCTTTTCGTCTATGTCACTTTGTGGCTGACCAACTGCAAATCCGCGGAGGTTCTTGTTAATTGTGTGTCTTCTCTTGCTTGGACCATGGCCGGTCACCGGCACAGCCTCTGTGGCCGATGCTGGAGGAGCGCAGAGATCCCACTGTGCGCAGTGTCTTCACGCAGTCAGAAGCGCTGTTCACAAGTGTCACCGCAGTGAACAAGTACATATCTTCGGCCTGTAGTAGTCTGTTAGGCGGCTCGAAAAGAGACAACAGTTTCATAACAAGGTGAAACTGCGCTGCGTAATGGCACGAAGCAGCCCCGTAGCCTCGACGCGCACCTCCGCTCCAAGGCCTCGTGTGTTTTCCACCTCGGTCAGTAATATGGATATGTCGTGAAAACTCATCACCACAACTTTGACCGTTGCCAAGTGGCCAGTCCATCTCTGGTCCAAGAGACGTTTCAGGGTATCGCCTTTGTACAGAATAGCCACGGTTGGCTTCCTGATGAAGTTGTACATGTTGCATACTCTAAAAAAATCCTTGACAGCTGCTTCACTGGACATGGCATGAATCACAACCAGATGAAGTTGGTGATTAAAGCAGTGAATATATGGTATGTTACGATCCAGCTTGTTTTGGAGCAATTTCTGCACACCACCATGCCTGCCAGACATGAGTGATGCGCCATCATAAACCTGACTCAGGATTTTGTCCGTGCTGAGTCCGGCGCTGGTGAGCTCATCAATGATGACACCTGTCAGAGCCTCTGCATCACCTTTCTCAGATGTGGCCATTACCAAGAGGCGCTCACACACACAATAGTTTTCGTCAACAAAACGCACAACTACAGATATATTTTCTTGGCCTAAAGGTTCCCGTGTGCCATCCACTTTAATTGAATACCAGCTATCGCCGACTTGTCTCACTATCTCCTCTGTCACGAGTTTGCTCATCATTTCGATAATCTCGTTTTGTATCTGTGGGCTAGTATAGTGTGCATTCTGTGGGATTGTTTTTGTAATCCTTGCCAGTTCGGGATCTTTGCGCATGGTGTACTCAAAGAGAGACAAAAACAGCCCCATGGAGCTATTATCATCTAGCACACTGGCAAAACCAGCATTATCTCCACGTAACGGCAATTGATTCACCACTAAAAACTCCAGCATATCAATTACGGCTGATATGTAGTATCTGTTGCGAGCCAGTTGCTCTGAATTTAAGAGAGTGGAAATCTCTTTTCCTGTCTCTCTACGATTTTCTAAATCTCTCCACATTGCTTCACAGGCTAAATGTTATTTTGAAGCTGCATGCTTATTTAAGCCCTTGCCTGTTTCAATTGCATGTTTCCAATCATTAAATCCCTTAATGGAGAAGGTCGCGTCCGATGATACAGATTTGAATTTCCTGCAGGCATAACAAAATGCGGAGTCCTTTTCCACCGAGTACTCAAGCCAGTCCCTGTTCAAATACCAGCTATAGGAAAATGATCGTTTTTTTTAACCAAACATTTTGACTGGATATTTCCTCAACACAACCTGTTTGGGTTTGTCCGTGCCGAGGTCACTCACACCCACTGATTCAACAGGCAGACCCAAATGCTGCCCCAGTCGCGGTTGCACTTGACCTGCAGGTCCTGCCAGGCCCAGGATCAGGCTCCACGGAGCTACTAGCATCAGGCTCAGACTGTCGTCCAGGGCAGGGTCTCCTTCTCCAACTACAACATCAGGAGGCGTCGGTGTCGTATCCAATTTGGTAGAGGAGACTGTTGGTGGGATTTTCAACCACTTACCATGATGAACTGAAGAGAGTAAGCCGCGGTAACTTTTTTTTTTTTTTTTAATGCGCAGTAACTGTTGAGCGGCTACACTGACGTAGTCTATGTCGCGTACGTAGCCTAACTTTCTTTTTAGTAAGGCCGTGATAGGCTGTTGCAGTGTAGATTCCCATCAATCAAATAAAATCACACCATTGTTTCTTTATATTTTTTATGTTTTAATGATAAAGAATGCAACGTTAATGCAACACAAAATTAGCAACTATGATAATATAAAATACAAATTAAAGTAATTTTTTAAAGAGATCTGTGCCTCAAGTGGGGGGGCTCAAGCATTTTTGGGCCGTGCCGGGCATAGCGACGGCCGTGCCGGGCATGGCAGCCACCCCCGCGGTCGCATGCCAGATTAAACCATCTGATGGCGTATTTGTTTATCTCCGTGTCGGTGGCTTTGTCAGACATGCGATTCTTCCTCACTGCTCCTGTAAGACATACAAAAAGCACACAAAGCAAAGAAACAAAGAGTAAATGTTAGATTCAATATTCAAAGATTCTTTATTACATGACATTATAGTAAAATGCTTGCACAAATAAATAATAATACATGTGACTAAAGTGGTGTGGAGTGAGTAGTATGAAGCTAAAAGAGTAGCAAGAATTTGAGAACTTGTACAATAAATATTTGTACTTGTACGTGAACATTTACACCGTGAAAACCTGTAAAATAAAAATCTGAAGTTGAATGTTGAAATTTGCACTCGCAGACAATAGTCACAAACCTGTATACTGAATTTGAAGTTGCAGACAAGTAGTCTCAAATGTGTAAAATGCCATTCACAGAAATACAATGACAGACACAAACTTGTAATATATATTTGCATTTAATCTTGCAACTTCTCAAATCTGTCACTGCAATTTCAAATTTCGCACCTTGACTTTTGCTACCCTTTTCGTGTAAGTTGCAAAACTAACTTGTGCACTTGAAACTCAGTGGCGGCGAGAGAGAAATTGGGGTGGGAGCGGGGAGCCGTTTTATTGGTTGGCTCCTAGCCTATGAAATGGGACTTCTATTGTACGCGATGATGTCACGAAACCAGCGTCCTCGGGGATGCTCTGAAATGCTAACATGGCTTAATGCATTAGACTGATATTAAAATAAATAAATGATATTATCAAACTCAATAAACACCATACTAATAATGCATACTACAGAAAAGCAGATGAGCACAGAATATGACGAAAGAAATAAACCTGCTGCCTGTGTTTTATTAATAATGTATAACGAATTGTTTTTTGTTTTTTTTATAACTTTTGGTCCATTAAGCCTCATTAAGCGTTTTCTTGGTTTTCTATGGGAGGAAAATGCTTAACGTACAATTATTCTGTGCTCAATTGCTTTTCTGTAGGCTTTATTTGTATGGTGTTTCCTGAGTTTGGTCTTTTAATACCACTGTCTTAATTAAACGCGTTGCGTTCATATTCTGTGCTCATCTGCTTTTCTGTAGTATGCATTATTAGTATGGTGTTTACTGAGTTTGATAATATCATTTATTTCTTTTATCAGTCTAATGCACAGGTGTCAAACTCAGTTCCTGGAGGGCCACAGCCCTACAGAGTTTAGTTCCAACCCTGCTTCAACACACACACCTGAAATTTTCAAATAAGCCCGAAGGACTTGATTAGCTGATCAGGTGTGTTTAATTAGGGTTGAAGCTAAACTCTGCAGGGCTGTGGCCCTCCAGGAACTGAGTTTGACACCCCTGGTCTAATGCATTAAGCCATGTTAGCATTTCAGAGCGTCCCCGAGGATGCAGGTTTCGTGACATCATCGCGTACAATAGAAGTCCCATTTCATTGGTTAGGCGCCAACCAATAAAACGGCTCCTTTGAACACCTCCCGCCCCCGCCCCCCTTTCTCTCTCGCCGCCACTGAGTTTCAAGTGCACAAGTTAGTTTCGAAACTTACGCGAAAAGGGTAGCAAAAGTCAAGGTGCGAAATTTGAAATTGCAGTGACAGATTTGAGAAGTTGCAAGTGCCTAATTGAGGTTGTACTGCGAATGTGAATGTAAGATTAAATGCAAATATATATTACAAGTTTGTCTGTCATTGTATTTCTGTGAATGGCATTTTACACATTTGAGACTACTTGTCTGCAACTTCAAATTCAGTATACAGGTTTGTGACTATTGTCTGCGAGTGCAAATTTCAACATTCAATTTCAGATTTTTATTTTACAGGTTTTCACAGTGTAAATGTTCACGTACAAGTACAAATATTTATTGTACAAGTTCTCAAATTCACATCTACGTGCTCTCGAGTTTTGCTACTCTTACCTTCATAGAGTAGTGAGTGAATGAATGAGAGAGTGGTGATTAAGTAAAGACTGAGTGAAAGGCATCTATATATATAATACTTACGAGCCATAATGGCCTTGGTTGCCATCTCACTATTGTTCATCCCTTTCCAATTTATTGATTTGGCTACACTGTCGGCAAAAATGTTTGCCAAAATGTTAATTATGTGTTTGGTATCTCTTCCCCCAATGGAGGCCAGCATCCCCACCTGTGGAAACAATAGACTAAATTAGTGAGAAGTAAGAGATTGATAAATTATAGAGAGGTATGGGCAACATAGCAATGAGTGTGGGACATGTCTCATGTCATGAATTACATCTTGAGGGAATAAGCTTTCAGTTTGACAACAAAAAACAGCATGAATACCATGTGAATACCAAGTGTTAGTGGACTTATATAAGCTTAAATACCAAGTGCTGTTTTTTAGCTGTGTTGCCTGGGTTTTTCAACCATCCTTCAAAGTGATCAACCTCCTCAAGGGAGGCTAGGGGCAAGGAGATCTCCTCCGGCATCTCCACAACAGGCTCAGCGGCTGCCATTCTGGCCATGATCACGCTCATATTAATTGAAAGCTGGTTCATGTGTTGCTTCATGGTCTCCATTAGTGTCAGCATGTGGAGGTCAGCAGCTACAAAAATAACACCAAATTTAGAGACATGATATGAATTCTAAATGTAGCAAAAGCAGACAACACATTGGTTTTAATGTTTCTGAGTGAGTTTCTCAATGTTAAAATGATCCGTATTGGTTTTGTTGATATGGTTTCATGTGATTCAACATTGTGTAAGCATATGTTAAGTTGTTAATGCTATGTTGCTATGTCTGTGCAATAATTCACTTACGTGTACAGATGATTGGGTCCTTCCCAGAACACCCCATATTCAGACTGGGCAAAATACTTCAGTGGCTCTTTCTCTGTAGCTAGTTGCCAAACCATCAGAGGACATCCCGGGAGGTGGATGGCGTAGAGACAGATCTGTGTAGTTGTTCTGAGATGAATAGTTGTAACGAGATTGGAATAACTGCTGAGGAGGTGTAGAAAATGAGGGGGGCCTTGAAGGGGAGCGTGGTGGAGGCAGGAGAACAGGAGGATGGCCCTGGAGGGGTGAGTGGTGGTGGTTGAGAAAAGGAAGATGGCCCTGGAGGGGGTGGTAGTGGAGGTTGGGCGAAGTAGGATGGCCCTGGAGCTGGTTGGTTGCTAAACAATAATCATAAAACATAAGGGAAGGGTTATAAGGGAGATATTTTTGTGACATTTGGAACAGAAGAGTTCTAAAAAAACAGCAATTTAATAGTTTAACAATTGATTTCCACAATCGGACAAATACTGGTTATATTTACCATCGTGACGTTAATGAGGGTCCTAATCTTGACTCGAGATATTAACAAAATAGTTACTGCTGGCTATCGGGAGACACAGTACAAGGTAATAATAACAACAACTAGGTGATTCAAAAATGTATACCATATGTCTTCAATAGTCTGACAGGATGCTTCGACCAGTTGTGGCCTTGCACCTCGGCGAACTTCACAGCTTTGTTGATCCTCTTATCGCTTGTGTAATTTGGCCAGAAAGTAAAACCGTCATTGGACACACAGAGACACACAGACACACATACGCGTTTTTGTGAAAAACTGGTACGTATGAAAAATGCGTCACATATGGGGACATGCCTTTCCAAAGCTGCTAGAGCCAAGCTGAAAACAGTTTTAGGTTGCCAATGGCCTTGTTATTTTCATTTAAAGCATTTTTTTGCACAACCTGATTTTTGACCTACATATGAGGACAAATATTAATTTCATCACCTTTCAGGACATATAAACACACATACAAATCATACCTACATATTGGGACTATGGTGAATACTAAGTCCTGAGCTACACACACATACACTGATGTCTAAATCATACCTACATATTGGGACTATGGTGAATACTAAGTCCTGAGCTACACACACATACACTGATGTCTAAATCATACCTACATATTGGGACTATGGTGAATACTAAGTCCTGAGATACATACACTAGCCGCGTTTCCACTGTCGGGCCAGTGCGAGCCAGGGCTTTAAACGGGCCGTGCCGGGCTAATAGCCTCGGGCCAGTAGCACCGGGCCTGCGTTTCCACTGTCGGGCCAGAAGCTCCACAGCGCTTCACTAAAACACGCCCGTAACACACCTCTCTGGAACAACGTCACACTAACCCATCATTTCACCAACAAATGGAAGTTTTATCAGAAAACTAATCAGAAAGAAATCACTGGAAACGGCGTGATCGCAAAACAAACATGATAAAAGCGACCGTTTGCTGGCATTTTTGTTGTTTACTTGAAGATTTAAAACCCAAGCATTGATGTTTTACCACAGGTTTACAATAAAAAGTGATACATTGATCATAATGAATTAATTTATGTCAAAATTGCACATTAGGCACACAGAAATAAATTACAGTTAGGTCTATTTCACAAAAGAAAGAGGACACACTTAGCTACTTCTTCAGTCGCGTCTGTTTCTGATTATTTGGTAGGGGCGGCAGTGGTTCATGTAGTTTGTCTACAAACCGAAAGGTTGGTGGTTCTATCCCCGGTTCCACCTGACCAAGTGTTGAGGTGTCCATGAGCAAGACACCTAACCCCAGCTGCTCCCGACGAGCTGGATGGCGCGTTGCATGGCTGACACCGCCGTCGGTGTATGAATGAGTGAATGAATGGGTGAATGTGAGGCAATATGTAAAGCGCTTTGGTGGCCATGGGTCTGTTAAAGCGCTATATAAATGCAGTCCATTTACCATAGTTACAGGACATATTTACATCACATTTAGAAAGAATGATAATTTCTACAAATGCCACCAAAAATACGACCTGAGGAGCTTTAGCACTCTCTCGAGTTTAGCACTCTTCTCTTTTTTCAGAGAAACAGGAAGCTCCCGAAAAAAAAAGTTGCTTTATTTTATGATAATCCGGTATGAGACGAGACGTAGGCTACTGACAGATAAAGGCTATCACAATCATGTTTTTATTTTATGATTGGTCTGATTTCTTCAAGCGTTCACTATGTTTTTTTACTATTACTACTGGCCGTTGGCCCCGAGTAAGCCCCGATCAAGCCCCGGAAGTGACAGTGGAAACGCGACTGGCCCTGGCACGCACTAGCACGGCCCGGCCCTGGCCCGACAGTGGAAACGCGGCTACTGATGTCTAAATCATACCTACGTATTGGCCACATAGTGAACAGTGAGTGAGTTAAGAACAAGATAATCATACTGATAAAAAAATTGTTTTGCAGTAATAGTGCTTCTCCAGACACTCACTAAAACAAGTTATTTGTCATAGAAGCAAAGGGCAACCTATTACATAAAGTATAGATCCACTACTGAATTCACAAGATCGGTGTTATTGCTGTAGCACCAAGCACCATTTATTATAGAACAGCATCTCAATTGCAGAAACAAACATGTGAAAACATTCATTGTTAGGCAATGGAATTGGGGTCCCGGAACTGACGCCCCAACAGTTTTGTTTTTAACAACTGTTGCGAAAATCAAAGACGGCTTTATAAAGCCTTAAAGGATTAGTTCACTTTCAAATAAAAATGTTCTGATAATTTACTCTCCCCCATGTCATCCAAGATGTCCATGTCTTTCTTTCTTCAGTCGAAAAGAAATAAAGGTTTTTGAGGAAAACAAACCAACGATTTAAAGGTTCAAATGTAAGTCTCAGTGCAGCTTCAAGGTCTCTACACGATCCCAGCCGAGAAATAAGGGTCTTATCCAGCGAAACGATCTGTCATTTTCTAAAATGTAAATGTAAAAAAAGTAGCAATATTCAATTTGAAAATGTAATAATCAAAATGACAATGTAAAATGGCAATGCATTCCATACATTTTCAATTACATTTATGCAACATTGGTGCAAAATGAAAAATCAATTATATAATTTACATTTGCCATTTCATACACTAGTTTTCATATGTAAATTGAATACATGTTTTAACGCTTTATAAGTTGCAACATTTTTATTAAAATGTATTACAGAAGTGATTAGATATGTTTAACATGTTCAAGCATGATAATTTAAATGTTATTTTTCTTAATTGCATTTACTCTCACAGTTAAGACACTTGCGATTGCATTTTCGTTAAATGTCCCACAATGGATGTAGCAAAATTCAATGTGCAAATTGAAAATGAACCGATCACGTCCCCGCCCCCTCCCGCTCTGTCAATCACTGCATCAAGGCGGGGCTCGGCAACGGGTAAACATAGGCTGTGGTACGTATTTTGAGGTGTTGGAAGGGAACATGGTGGCGGCAGATCTGATACGAGCATTAAATTCACTAGCAGATGAAGTGGAGCGTGAACAGAGAAATGGTAGTGTTTCCGAAGATTATTACGCGTCTGCAGGTGATAGAACCAGTACGCTGTTGGACCGTCTGGGAGAGTTTTCTGCCTTATCAGGCGTCGACACCCGTTTGGTGTCAACATTATGCTGAGCTGTTGTCTGATGCTGGACTGTGTTAATGATTGTTTCGTTTTGTATAAAATATTCTCATTGTCTGATACACATTCTTATTACTATTAACAATAATTACCCAATAATGTTGGAGATCCTACAGTTTTTCCTTACAAATGCATAAGCCTATTACTCTGAGATCACAGAATATGACGGGTCAAACTCATAGCTACCGAAAAATGTGACCGCTCTTTATTTCACCATAACTGAATGTGATGTTCAATAAAGTGACTTATTTGATGTGTAACCATCTCCCCTTTCTATTTTATAAAGCATATTGATCAGATATTAATAAATATATAAGGTCACGGAATCTGACGGGTCAAATTCATAGAAGACTAGCCTTTTTTGGGAGAATGTGGAGCAGGTCGGGGGCTGGTAACGTCATCGTCTATAGTTCATTGTCTCATATTTAAAAAACCGCAGCACAAATAAATGTTTTATCGGCAAAAAACAGCACAAACGAAGCACAAACAAACAAGACTATTTTGCTTGAATTTGGAGCATGTGGGGGGAGTGACCTCAGAATGACCAATATATATATTATTTTAATATCTAAGAAACCGAAGCAGCACAAAATAAACGTTTACCTGCACAAACGATTGAGCCTATTTTGGGTGAATTTGGAGCAGGTCGGTGTAATGAATGCTACTGGAGGCAAGCTGGTTGAGAACCCAAATGCAACTTTAATTCCCAAACATAAAACAAAGGCATGGAACTCAAAACAAGAACCTGGAACAAACATACAACACTCAAGACATTCAATCCTAGACCAAGACACAGGGCAAACACGAGGGCTTAAATACACAAGCCTAACGACAAGACAAGGGACACCTGTGAACAATTAAACAATCAACCAATGACCACATGACACAACAGACAAGGGAACACAAGGCAGGATCACATGACTAAAACAGGGGATCACATGACAGACCAGAACAAGGAACAAGAAACAAAACCCAAACCGTGACAGCTGGTGACGTCATCGTCTATAACTCGATCTAATATTTTAAAAACCAAAGCAGAACAAACAAAACTTTTACCGGCACAAACGAAGCACAAACAAACAAGACTATTTTGGGTGAATGTGGAGCAGGTCGGGGGGCGCACAGGTGTGAATGACGTCATCACCTGTAATTAAATGTCTAATATCCTAAAAAAACGAAGCAGCACTAACAAAACTTTAACCGGCACAAACGAACAAGACTATTTTTTTTGGAGCATGTGGGGGGCTGGGTGATCTCAAAATGACCTATAAATATTCCTTTAATATAAAAAAAAAACGAGTACAGCACAAATGTAATAAAAAAACAATTGTGCCAATTTTGCCGACGTTTTGCAATGGGTGGGGGCGGCGGGGCCAACTTGATCGGCTCGGAATGCATTTTCAATTTGCACATTGAATTTTGCTACATCCATTGTGGGACATTTAATGAAAATGCAATCGCAAGTTTCTTAACTGTGAGAGTAAATGCAATTAAGAAAAATAACATTTAAATGATCATTTTGCTACAGTTTTTGCTTGAACATGTTAAACATATCTAATCATTTCTGTAATACTTTTTAATTTAAATTTTGCAACTTATAAAGTGTTAAAATATGTATTCAATTTACATATTAAAACTAGTGTATGAAATGGCAAATGTAAATTATATAATTGAATTTTCATTTTGCACCAAACGCTACACAAATGTAATGGAAAATGTAAATTTAAATACAGAAATGCATTGTAATTTTACATATTGCATTGTCATTTTGCATATTACATTTCAAATTGAATATTGCTACCCATATGCTTCCATAGAAAAGAAATAATATTTTCCATGTGGTAAATATATATATAAACTATTAATTGATTGAATTTACAGAAAAGGTACTATATCATGATATATATTGTTATCTGGATATGAGATTTTGGTCGTATCGCCCAGCCCTAGTTGGAAGGGGATCAAATACTTATTTCACTCGATTACATGCTAATCAATTTACAACCTTTTATATAATGTGTTTTTCTGGATTTTTTTGGTTGATATTATGTCTCTATCCGTTAAAATAAACCTACATTAAAATTATAGACCCTTAATTTCCTTGTAAATGGGCAAACTTACAAAATCAGCAGGGGATCAAATAATTTTTTCCCCCATGTTTAATATCACTATTAACAAGGATAGTATGATCACTGTATAATTTAAATGCAAGATATTTAAAGTTTACCTTAAGTATACTTGCAATAGTTTCATTTTAGCACAATCAAATATACTTAAGTAAATTTAGCTGGACCTTACAAAATTACTTGTTCCAGTTAAGCAGACTTTAAGTATAACAGTTTAGTATATCAAAAATTGTTTGAGATGGGCATTGTCCAGGTCTACCATGGAGGGGGATTTAGCTCTACCCACATGTGCTTTCTGGGAGCCTTAAATGAAGCATTTCAATAATCAAGTCTTTACCTGAATAATAAGAACATGCCAATGCTTTATTGTACTTCTTTGCAAGGCTATGTTAATTCTCTTAATATTGCACGTATCTTTACAATAAATGTGGTATTCTTATGACTTTAACTTAAAAAGCAGACAAAGATTAGCAGAGGCCAAGACTTTAGTCAAGTGAGTTACTATACGTTTTCTTATACCCTTTTTCTTTGAAGATACTTTGAGTCCCTCGTCTTGAGGTCTCTCGTCTTGCAGGTTGCCTGCTGATAGTGGAAAAAATTAGCAACAATCTAAAGTACAGCACAGTGATTCATGCAATCGCTGAAATGTACACTTCCTATCCAGCGTAATTATCCAGAGTAATGGAGTAAAGGCAGAGCTGGAGGAATAATAATGTATAGAATTGGAATAAACGTATGTACCATTCACATGATCCTCATACTCATGACTTCTGCAGCTTGAAGTTTGCGGTTCTGCCTCATCACTGGAACTGTTGCTGGACACATCCATTTCATCTGATTAAGACAAAAGCATTAAGCTGTTGAATGCCACTATGACATCAATTATACTTCATTTTCTCTCGATGTGGCCTATCACAAAAATCTGTGAAGCTAAACTTCTAGTGCATTACTTCTGTATTAAATTACCTGCCAATGTTTGATATTTTAGGAAATATTGACAACACTCCTAATACTCTACAGAATATACATTATTGTGAAATACAACTAATCATGATTACCAATTGTGTTAAAATGCATATTAGACAATTATATTTACCTTGTGGGTCTATTGTTATATCATCTAATCGTTTACCCTGGAGTTCGGGCAGTTTTCCTTTTTCCATTGCAATGAGGAGTTTACTAATCTTTGCAAGCTGTAGAGTGCTTTCAGGGAGGCGGTAGAACTCCCAATGAACTCTGATATCATGGCCAAGGAAGTTGGCCAGTTGATCCATCTCATTGTCTTTTAGGTTTAATACTGTGGACAATGTAGCTACTTGCTTATGCAGCTTTGTTGAGCAAAGGGCATCTGGATGCTTTGCTCCACTGGCTTGGGCATACTGGCGAATACAGTCTGCACCACGATAATGAGACAGAGCACCTGGACGAGCAAACAAATGCTAGTTTTCAACAGGAACTTGACACTTTTCTCTCATGTTTACAAGGAGATCCATGGCCACAACCATATTTGGGGTCAGCAACACTGGTACCTTCCCCCTCTTACCACGTATTTCCACCCTTTGGAAGTACCCACAAAGCTTTTTCTCAAAGTCACTGAGTCCCACAGCGATATCTTTGTGCATTGGTGCCTGGTCTCCAGACGTGTAAGATTTGAATATTCATCTTGGAAACCTCACCCTCTCTTCGTCTATTAAAAATAATAATCTGTGTTAGCATGACTTTGCAAAGAGTGGCAAAGTTTTTGCCATTTGGTTTTTCTTGTAGGGCATCCACATACTCATGCTGTTTTGAGTTAAAAAATGAGTGCAGTGTTTTGACATCCTCTGTAAATGGTAGGACTTGTGGCTTATTCCATTTAGCTTCACCCAGAGTAGTCAGTGCAGCTGCAGACACTACCTCATTCCATTTGCTTTCGTACAAACGTCTGAAGTTTCGTGCAGACTCTGCAGCCGTGTCGCGTCCTGACATCAGTGCATTGCATTCCACGGAGTTGGCAATCTTCACCAAGCTTTGTCCAAGCTTCAGTGCCAGTGATGGAATCTTGTAGGTGTTTGTCTCCTCACTGAATCCTGCCACTGCTCTTACTGCTTTTATAACGTGAGGAAAGTTGCAGGGTTGGATGAAGTCCTCCATATTATGAATGGGTGTCAGTGATCTGGCGGTGATGAGCAACCTTGCTACTTCCCTCATTTTCTGCCTAATGTAGTCATTTCTTCCTGAATGTGACTTCAGCCTGTTGTACATCTGCTCCCCTAAAAGAAGAATGTATCGATCATTTCTGACAACATTTGAAACTTCATCATTCACCATCTCACAAGCAATGGTCCATAGACTTTTGCTAACATCCACTGGTGGAGGAAGGGTCAAGCTGTTGATTGACTGAACTCTCTTCTGCCCAATTGTGTGGTTTTCATATTTGGGGTTCTGGGGGCATGTTCGGATGTGTCTCCATAGTGTCTTTCTGTTGTACAGACCTTGACAGTGGATACAGTGAGTGAAGTAATAGGTGGATTTTACTTCTTTGGGGCGTCTGCAAGCAACCATTTCCGGTTTTTGAAACTGCAGCATTATGGGCAAAGTTTCCTCAACTTTTCAAAAGGCGTAATATCACTCTTCTTTCCTTTGACCTTTTATCGAAGCTGAATGCCTTAGCTACCTCAAATTCACTGTGATGAACAAACTCCAAGTGCCGTGTGATTTTAGAGTATGGCTTCTGACAATAGGCGCAATATTGTTTCTTCTTGTATCTATTTTTTGCACTTTAGTAGGCATCGGTGTCACAGATGTGGAACTGTGATAGGATGAGCTTGTACTCGTGTCTGTTGTACTCTTAATCTCTACAGCACCTCCCTTCACTGGTTCAGCATGACAGATATTTAGTTCTTCTGTTGTCTGATGAGCTACCATCTGTATCAGGGACATAGTCTTTGTCACTGTAGTCAGAAAATGAGGATTCCTCACAAGATATCTGTGGGGAAAACATTATTGTATTAAATGCCCCTATGAGGAATATTAAGCATATGAATACTGAAAGCCATTTTGATGCCCCCACCAACCAAAAAACTAGCACATACCTCAGATTCATCATTCTGTGAGTAATCAGTCGCCCCTCTTTCAGTTTCAGGTGTTCTTGTTGACAGTTGTTCATAGCGTTGATCACAATTGTCATGACGTTCTTTCAGTCTGTTTTCCTGGGCAGCAAACCTATATAGTACCTGTGGTTTATAAATAGGTAGACATTTTTCAAAGAAACTGGCCAAATGATTACTTAATTGGAGCTTAGTTAATGGAACACATGGTATTACTTGTTCAGTTGGCTTCTTGTTCATTTTGGTAGGAAGGCATATATCTTCCTCCAAAGGTGTGTTCTCCTCACAGCGAGGTACTGCTCTGTTCACCTGTAAAGAGAGAACAGCATCCACTGTGAAAAAACACACTATATTCATTTCATACTGGAGAGACATCAGGACATCCACACACACGTGACACGTTTCAGACCACATCAATGTCAGTTCATTGGACAGGCTCTCAATACACACTCATGGAATCCTCAAACAACGTCACAGTTTAAAAATGAGGACATTCTTATAATGTTAAAAATAAGTCTATCGAACAATACTAAAATAGATTCAATTTGAATTCTACTGAGGGTCTAAATGGATCAATATGCCCTATGCGCCTTATCAGAAGATCAAAAGCTTGACTTAAACCAAAAATGTCTACCTGTTCAGTTGGCTTGGGACTCCTGTTCATTTTGGTAGGAAGGCATGAACCCTCTTCTGATGGTGTGGAGGGGCTACTCGGTTCATCTGTAAAGAGAGAACATGCTCGGAATATTTGATGACTGTACTTTACAATTCTGTGTCAAAACCGCATCATTATTATTTAATAGACAGTCCAGAGACCGTTTAAGTTGTTCTGTTCTGTTCATCAGGTAATACAACACAGAAAGTAAACTAACACAACTCAACAATACCAACACAAACTAAATAGAGACCTAATTACCAGAGTACGCCATGGCCAGTTTGAATCTCCGTAGTTGTATGTTAATTCTTCTCCTGAAGCTATGTCTTTAATTGAAAACAAACACCTATTTTTTTCATTTTACAGTTAGAAGTCTTGTATTTATTGTTCACTAGTCTCCCAAGTGAATCATCTTCTTTTGAGGCATCAATGCTAAAATGGGAAAGAGGAATAAATATGAAATTTGTTTCCAATAAGTAAGTCAAAAATAGTCAGTCAAAATGGTTCCCAAAACCTACCACCATTGTCTTCCATTCCAATCAAAGTCAAACAAGAAGGTATTTTCTGTTTCATTGTATCTATTCTGTCTTATTTGGCTCTCCTCTTTGGAAAGTAACTCCACGGTATTCAAGAATGAAGCATCCTTTGTCAATGGACATGCTAGCAAACACACCTCTACCTAAGATAGAGATGGCATCGTGTTGAATATTAGTGTCTCTGTAGAAAATAAGTGGTTCTTTATTCCATTGACCTGGCCTTTAAATGGCATGCACACATAAATTACAGGACATGCAAACGTCTTCCAACATCTGGTCAGTTTAAACATATGTGAGAAGCTACTCATTCAGTTGCACAGCCCATAACAGCAACTGTTGCAACAATAACCAATCATCTTAAAGATTAACTGAACTGGAATTTGAGTAAAGGTGATATAACAGATATATTTTATTTATTCTCATTGGTACAATTAATAAAATGGCAGAATTTGTTAAAAGGGATAAAATGGTACGTTGAAAATGTTGTTGTTCTTACATGGGCGCCGCCATGTTGGATTTCAACATTCGGCTACGTCACTGGCATGGTAAGTTACTCCGTTCACTGGTGAGGGTTAAGTCCAACAGACTGAAACCTGAGGCCATTCCGTCAATGTTCAACTTTTCAGGCTATAGTACAGGGCAGACCGATAGACCAATGTCAGGCAGAGGACAGAGAAGTATGTTAATTGTTATCATGCTAGCAAGTCTACTAAGCAAAGGGCTGGATGTAACGTTGTCACATACACAAAACTGGTGAATCCTCCGTGCATCTATGGTCAACCTGGGGTAACTCCTACGCGCAGCTAACTTTTTTTCCCCCAAACTTTTATTTATTTTGGTTTTAACATTTTGCGTGCAGCTAACTTAACAAGCGATCCCATTGGATGAATTCGTCCAATCACATTTTCCATTTATCTGCCTCGATTTTCAGGACCTCAACCATGTTTTTGTATTTTCTCGAAATGCACACGACATGTATAAGCAGTTTCTATTTCCTAAAATGCATAATGTGCTTGGACACAATAAGGGCGGCGACACACTGGCTGCGTGGCGTGAGCATGTCAGCTGCGTGGCGCGTCCGTTTTTTATTTCGGCTCCCATGTTAACAGGTTAGAGCTTGCACACTGCCTGCGTGTCACGCGCGTTTCAGGCGCGGCTTGAGCCGCGCCGAAAACGCGTGCATGCTAGAAATAGAACCAACGCCTATTTTTCACGCGACACGCAAGCGTGTTGGAAGCGTTTCCAGGCAAAATAGAATAGGAAAATATGTTTATATGTCATTTTGACACCAATACATGGGTCATTGACGGATAAGACTTTTTAATAGGCCAATTTTAAAATACCAAAAATATGGATATGTTTGGCCATTTTCTAAACATTTGGAATGTAGTGTACACATGCCTTTATAAAGAAAAGTAAAAAAATGGACATTTTAGTGTTTTTACACTTAAGTTAATAATACATAGCCTTAAAAAAGTCATCTGGGGCGACCGTAATATATCTCAAAATTCACATTTTTATGTATCATTAAGACTAGTTGAACTCATATCAGTAAGTAGATAAACTGATGAAGAAAGATAAACTTTAGTGCCCTTTCATTTTATGAAAACCATTATTTCACAAGTTTATTCTATAATATCAGTCTCCCTCATAATCCAGTTACAATACTGATTTTTACTTTAAAAGCAAAAAAACTGAATTAGCATTTATACAAATATTACACATTCAACAATAGCATACCACTGATTAATATTTGAGGCTAAACTGATGGATATTTGGTTATGAATTTATTCATTCATTTGTTGGTTACCCCACATGACATATGGTCGCCCCAAATGATAAGAGAACCACAGGTATAAAAATTTCAGTTAAAATGTACACAAAAGAGTTCAAGACGAAAGAAAATGTAACTCTTTTTATTCAAATAACATTTCAACATTTAAATATAACAAATCAGAAGGACATTAACATTTAAAATTATATAATTTTTATTGCAACACACATTAAATGCTTCAAGAACTTAAGAAGCTGAGTAAAGAATCACTTTTTTGGAACCTTTTTGATTCATTGGACAGGGATGAACACTACTTGCATCTCAATTAACCTTTCAACATTCAAATATCACAAATAATAAGTTTCTTTTTCTGGACCCATTTAGCCACGTAAGGCAGTGATGAACACGACTTGCATTTATCTAAGCTGAGGTATTTCTGAACTTCACCCAATCTTGGAGAGTCAGCTTTGAGAAGCGTGATGTTGCTGGCTCAGGCTCTGAGATCACAGCATGCACATCTTTTCTGTAGTAGAAAATTAAATCTACAGTTTGTGGCCACATGAAGAGGTTTTTGTCACCAGATTGTAGCATACAATTGACCTGCACTTCTTCTCCCACAACCTCAAGCACTTGGCCAACATAAGGCTTTTCATCATAAATGACAATAACAAACTTGCCACAAAGATCTAGATTTTCTTGTTCCCTAGGTGGTTGAGGAGGAGAGCTTGGGGGATTCTCAGTGTTGCACACAGTGCGTCTCACTCTCAGGTCTACTGTTACGGGCTTGTAACAAGGGCATGGACTCCTCTCTGTTTTCCTACAGAAGCATGACACAGTCCTGTGAGTGATCTGTGAAGGCTGGGTAGACCAAACCTGGTGTATTTTAAAGGTGCCCTTCACAGCCTCCAAGTTGTCAGGAATTAGCTCATCACACTTTTCAATGCTTTCTCTGTTTACCCAATAGTGTGTGATGCTTGAGCCTAATCTTGTGTTCAGCATTTCATAGAGTTGCTGTGGTGTCTGAAGTTCACCACCTCCTTCTACATCTGCTGGATCTGGCAGAGTGTTCTCTATGGATTGAGGTGTCAGGTCCAACATTGCCTTCTCCATCTTTCTTCTCTCCCTGTATCCTCTGGATGCAGCCTTCCACTTGTTTCTCAGATTATTCCTCTCCCTCTCTGATAACTCATCTGACTTCACATTTGGATTCTTCCCCTCATGCTTTCTTTTTTGGTAGCTGAAACAATAGTGTACAGAGTTGTTCATCAACAACAAGATAAACATTCTACACCTGTGCTCTTTCCTCCTTATCCTGAACCTACTCTCTTTAGAGAACAGCTGTTTCGGTGACCAATGTTTAATAGCTCGTTGTAGCATACAGTCTAAACTGTTTATTTGATCTACCCTGGTCTCCTACTTTCTGTAGCTCTAGTGACTCTAGCTCACCGCTACAATAGCTCTTTTTTCTTTACCTCTCTCTTTTCCTTGCAAGATACTCTGCTCTTGCTGCAGGGTCGGAGTTGACTTTCTGTCTATAACGAGCAGTCTTCTCTTTGCTTGTTAATCGTGCCATCTAGGAAATAGGTAAAATAGGTTAAAACTTGTTTTAAATGACTAATACATGTATAGTCACATAAATATAATGTCATTGTCATTGTTTTTTTTTTTTTTTTTTTTTTACATTTTTCCTGTAGGATTGTACTACAACAAAAAATAAATGTTTATCCCTATAAAAGGAATGGAAAATGGCTGAATTTAAAGAAAAATATAAAATATACAAATAATTATGCTTAAACAATTAACTCTACAAATTTACAAAATTAAAACTACAAATATAGGACATATATCTATCATTTAAAACACTCAGCAGTGGTCGCCCCACATGATACTCGGTCGCCCCATATGATGTTTTCAAGTTCACTCAAGTATAACAGGCTAACAGTTAGCCTCAGAAACCAAACTAGCTTCTTCTAGTGACAAAGCACTATCAAATTTATCATCAAAATATAGATTTGTGGGAAAAAAATTATAATTCACAGTTTTGGGGTGGTCGCCCCACCTGATGACCAAAAGTGACTACGACATTACAGCAGTTAAACAGCTTTTTCTTACTATATGAGAGAGACTGATTTACCTTACAGTTGTTTCCAGGGGGTCTTCACTTGTGTCTGGCTGATGCAATATCCCATCCTTGAGATGTTTTTCAAAATAAAGGTCCCAAGATTGTGGTTTGTTGATGGTCGCCCCGGATGATATGGATAGAATCAACTTAATTCGGACAACATTCGTTTGTATATCATGATAGAAATATATGTGCAAATGCTTTATAGTTTTGTCAATGGATGTAAAACATGTTTGAAATTATGCCAACTAGGAAAAGGGATATATTTAAGTTGATTTAAACTGTTTTTAAACCAGTTGTCCTAACAAAAGTCAAGGCTGGACGGTCGCCCCATATGATGTTTTGGCACTTCGGATAGCAGAAAAATGATGAAAAACTTAACAATTTGGAGAAGTTAGTGGTTTAGTAGGTGAAGAAGGTATAACAAGTAGATGAGAAATGTTTATGTATTTTTTATTTTTTTTCTGCAAAATAAAATTAACCCGGACAGAAAAAGGGGGCGTCACGTCATTGACCCACATATTAATAAATGACATTTTGATGTTTGAAAGTCTCTAGGTTTTGACATAAATGCAGATATAAATGTAATAAAAAAAAAACATAATTATCGATTTTCAAATATTGCACCTGTCAATACAGAACGAACTATTATGTAGCCTATTTTGCCGTCAATACTGCCGACGTTGTCTTTGTGCAGATCAGTAGGATATATTTATGTTTAACATGAAGTATAGGCCTTCCACAACTCTCTCCCCATATGTCGAACAAGGGTGATCCAAATCACGTGACTTTTTTCTAGTAGCAGCAGCGCCGCGTCAGACACGTTTCTGGTGTGCGAAGACACAGAAAACGCCACGCAGCTGACACGCAACAGAAACGCCACGCTCACGCCACGCAGCCAGTGTGTCGCGGGCCTAAATGAGAGTGCATGACAGGCTACAGCCCTCCAACCTCCCACCACATTTCCCTCTTATAACACCATGAACCACTATTGCTCCATTAATAATTTACTATGTACATTGCAAATACAATCTAATGCAAATTTAGACACAATTTTGTATTGTATGCAATATTTTGAGACAAAATTAATTGGTACATAATAATATTAAATCAAGTGATCAAAGTGCTCGTTGCCGCTGTGATCAGTGGCATGGATATAGTGTCTCTTGTGGCTCGCGCACACGCCGCACAGTCTTCACTCGGACGCGCGCTTCAATCCGTTGCGGAGACTCTCTATTCGTTCCGGTGAAATTAGAAAACATAATGCTTGATATACAACCACTGATGAACATATTCGGTTTTGATGAGAAGAAAAAAAAAAACCATACGAGTGCGGATTAGAACCCAAAACCTCTGACACGCTTGGCGAAAGTTCTACCACTGGACCATTACTGCACACGTTAAATAGGCGGATCTGTGTATTTATTCACGCGAAAGTTCTCGGCACTGACAACATATATTACATCTCATTTAACGACAAATTAAACCCCATGTACTATTTAAATCGATTGCTGGACATCGTTATGTTATTATACATGTTATTATACATTTAGTATTGTATTAGCAACCCCCACCCCACCTGTCCCACCCACTTTTTAAAACAAAGTTACGCCACTGATTAGTTCGTAAATGTGTAGTCATACTACTGGCCTGTCCCTCACAGGCTCAAATGCGTAACCCATGTCATTAAAATTACTCATTTTCGTGTGTATAGGACCTGCAGCTGCAGCTGCCTATATACCTTCGCAGGTCCTACCATGCCAGTGACGTCATCGAAATTGCCAGCGTTCTTATACTAACAAACACAGTTTTTGTGTTGCTTAAAAAAAGCTATATTGATATTTTTAATTACAATTTTTAGTGTAATTTACTTTTAGTTGTCATAAACAACACGTTATCAACGTTGATTATTTTCAGTTCATCTTTAAGAATACCACTAACATACCTACTGAAATTAGACTATTCAATGTAATACTGCTTTAACACATGCATTTTGTGCTATTATCTTATGACTTTATTACTGTTTTATATCAAGAGGGGATGTACTTTTAGAACGATTCCCTATCTGCTACAGTATCTTCCTGAATAGGATGAAAGAAGCATTGAAATACTGTTACTAACCTTTTTGAGAGTTAATGAATCTCTCCTCAAAGCACGGTTTGTCTTTGCCAGACAGAATGTGTTTAGTGGCATCCTCCACAGGACTAATTCGCTTCCGTTTGGACATGACATCAAGTTATGCATTTAAATTCTGGAATGGATAGTTAGAAAGCCAATAATCATAAGCTCAATGACTAATATTTCAATCTTGATTGTATGACACAGCACATTGTTTGTGTCCAATCAGATTTACACCTGCTACCACAGATCATTCTGGGTAGTAACACATAAAACATGCATTTCTCAAATAAAAGAAAAAATAAATAAATACGTATTAATCACAACTTAGTAGAGTTAGCAAAAAAGTGCATCTATCCATCATAAAAGTGCATCTATTCATCATAAAGTGCATCTATCCATCATAAAAGTGCATCCGTCCATCATAAAAGTGCATCCGTCCATCATAAAAGTGCATCCGTCCATCATAAAAGAGCATCTATCCATCATAAAAGAGCATCTATCCATCATAAAAGTGCATCAGTCAACAGCATGTAATGAGCTGAAGCCAACAGATCAGAAAGAAAGATGTGCTCTGACCTGGGGATCAAGACTATTGCCCTCCATGTATGTAAGTCAATAGAAGCGCCGGCCACTTGTGGTTCCACCTCAATTAATTGTTTTTGCTTGCAGTCCTGGAGGCCATGCTTCAAGTTTGTGTTACATTTAGCTAGTGGTACTGTATAGACTGGTTGTGTGGGCAAAAGTATAGGTTGAGAAGATAAGACTGAGGTAGGAGAACGCTATCTGCTTTCACAGTTTGTCAGTATTCTACCAAAGGGTCCCTGTATTTTGACTAGACTGGCTCATCAATAAACCCTGAAGCACATCTGCCCCCAAATAGATTCTGGAAGGGCCCAAATAAACTCAACCAAATTACACATGATGCATATAATTTAGTAGGCATCCACATAGTATGTAAGCCCAGCTTAGTGAAGCTATATATATATATTTTATATTTTGAAGAATGTCAGTAACCAAACAGTTAACTGGACCCATTGACTTCCATAGTATATATTTTTTTCCTACTATGGAAGTCAATGGGTCCAGTTAACTGTTTGGTTACTGACATTCTTCAAAATATCTTCCTTTGTGTTCAGCAGTGTCACGTTCGGGTGTGTAGAGAGACCAAGGCGCAGCGTAGCGATAGTTCGACATCGTTTATTAATGAATAAACTATACAGGATGCGAAGTATTCAAAATAACAAATGTGCAAATGAAAGTATAACACACGTAGCACGAACACGGGACATACAACATAACAATGAACCACGCCAACGGAGTGGAACACAGACATATAAGTAAGATCCCTAATTAGAGGTAATGGCTAGCAGCTGCCTCCAATTAGGGATCCCACACACAACACCACACAGACGTAGAAATAATAGATCTGCCAGACTCTGACCATAGAACTATAGGGAAGCAAAGCTTCTCTATGGCCAGAGCCTGACAAGCAGAAGAAAGAAATTCATACAGGCTTGAAACAACCTGAGGGTGAGTAAATGACAGAATTTTCATTTTAAAGTGAATTATCCCTTTAACAGTACAGTGTGTACATAATATTGAAACATTTTAACACTAACATTACAGGTCACAAGCATGAGCATCTGACCTCAACTTAGCATAATACAATAGCATAATACCTTCACAGCGTGTGAATATTTTGAAACATCTTCACAGCAGGTCTATTTTGTGTGTATAAAATATTAACTTTTTTTCACACCAGAAAGTATGACCTGCAGCATAGTATAAAACATGACAAGGATAAACCATTACAACATCCTGAAAAATTCAACGTTATGTCCAATGTATAATGATGTTGAACAGACAAAGAAAACAGCTGTTCACAAGTGCAGAGTGACAGTCATGTCTGAGTGCTTAGGCAAGGAGCTTGTTTTTCAGGGTCATGAACTTGGGGCTTGGTTTTGGGCGCAGTGTGTCAAGTCCCACGAAAAGTCTTTGAAACACCTCAAATGTTTTGGAAAGCTTGGACGGATACTCCAGATTAAGTGCATATGTCAACCCAAGTAGGAAGCAGCATGCTTTGGCCAGATTTCCAAGATTGGTAAGGACTGGTATTCCCTCAATGATGATTCCTACCGCATCTGGCTCACGGCAGACATAGATGCTCATATTCTTCATTTTCAGGTCCTCATGAACAGTGGTCTCTGCAACCCCGTTTGAGATAAAAGATAAAGTATTTAAGACAAACAATCTCATTTGTTGATAAAAAAAAAAAAAAACTCCACCACTACCTACCAAATGCTGGTTCAGTCAACTCTCGCCAAAATTTTACCTAGGCTCTTTTTGTTAATCTACCCGGGTCAAACTTTCGTGTAAAAGCATAATTATAATGGAAACGCCACTTTTAAGATTAACTGTATTTTCATTTTAGGTCAAAATGCCTTTTGAATGGGAGTGCTAGGGGCAGTACAATGATAGCATCAAAATATTGCTAGATTTTAAAACACTAAGAAGGCTCGACACAACATAAAACTGTGCTCGAAGTATCACCAGGGGCTCTACACATGAACTCGAGGATTGAGAACATTGTGTACACAAAGTTTACTAAAAAGAAAGGTTTTGTACGACTCACTTTATCAGTTAGTGTTTCCGGTGGCTGGAATTTTGTCAGTCAAAAGTAGTCGATCTCCGAAATCGTGTAACGTTACTGAATCAGAAATGCATGTAAATCGAGTCAAGGGTTACTACAAAAGAAAGCCAAACTAATTTCTAAATGGTAACTTAACTTTAACCAAGCAAATCATTTGCCGTACACTGTAAACCCTAATAAGTTCACAGAACTCAAAAATTATTTTGTATCAGATTACACAAAAACATTTTAGTGATGTTTTTAAATGTTTTAAGTTTAAATAAAATAAAAAAATTATTTACAGTTGACTTAAATTATCTCAATGTTATCTTATATATATTGATATTCCTCAACTTATAATTAGAGTAATTCACTCAATTTTTTTTATATTTTTCAACTCATAATATGGGAAATACACTCAAACTTTTTAATGTTCTTCAACTCATATAATTTGGAAAATACAATCAATTTTTTCAATAATTTTCAACTCATAATGTGGGACATGCACTCAAAATTAATTCTAAACTGAAATACTGATGTTGACCCACTACACAATTATAATTAATAATGTTAGAAAACATGAGTGACACCACAGTGACAATTTAACAACTTTTTTTATTCAACACAATGTGCTTTTAAAAAGGCACGAATCAAAGTTGCTTAGTCAAAACAAAGTGCTTGTTATAAATTAAAACAAAAGGAAATGACTCCATAAAAACAAAATGTGTTTTAAAGTGCATTAAGTGTTAATAGCTCCATATGTTGATAGTGGTTATTGCTACAGAGGGTAGATTCAGTATTTTGGGTCTCCATCTCACATTATTCATTATGATAAAAACTCACAAAGGATTCATGATAAAATTCCATAGGATTCTAAGTATAATCCATCCTCAACTGCAATGACAACTATTAGAATGTGGAGCCATTTAACACTGTTTAAAAACACTCTGGCACTTAGACATTCAACATTCTGTTGAAGGCTGCAACTCACTCAAAAAAATAAAAAATAAACAACATTCAAATAAAGTACTGTTTTCTACTGTGCCATACTTTAACTGGCAAGATCAAGGTAGTGCATCAAGATGTGCATTAGGCAACAGAACATTAAACATGTATAGTACATGAATTGAACAGTCGTTTCCCACAAGTTATTTAGTACAATACGTCAATGCTGTGATATTTATCTCTTAATCAATGTATTAAATCTGAAGTAGAAGAGTGAAACAGTCATCTTGAATCTGAAGTAGAAGAGTGACAGTCATCTTAAATCTGAAGTAGAAGAGTGACAGTCATCTTAAATCTGAAGTAGAAGAGGCAAACAGTCATCTTAAATCTGAGGTAGAAGAGGCAAACAGTCATCTTAAATCTGAAGTAGAAGAGGCAAACAGTCACATCTTAAATCTGAAGTAGAAGAGGCAAACAGTCACATCTTAAATCTGAAGTAGAAGAGTGACAGTCATCTTAAATCTGAAGTAGAAGAGTGACAGTCATCTTAAATCTGAAGTAGAAGAGTGACAGTCATCTTAAATCTGAAGTAGAAGAGTGACAGTCATCTTAAATCTGAAGTAGAAGAGTGACAGTCATCTTAAATCTGAAGTAGAAGAGTGAAACAGTCATCTTAAATCTGAAGTAGAAGAGTGAAACAGTCATCTTAAATCTGAAGTAGAAGAGTGAAACAGTCATCTTAAATCTGAAGTAGAAGTGACAGTCATCTTAAATCTGAAGTAGAAGGGGCAAACAGTCACATCTTAAATCTGAAGTAGAAGAGGCAAACAGTCACATCTTAAATCTGAAGTAGAAGAGGCAAACAGTCGTCTTAAATCTGAAGTAGAAGAGGCAAACAGTCACATCTTAAATCTGAAGTAGAAGAGGCAAATTATTACATTTGTAAAGAGGGGGAAAAAACAAAACTTCCTCAATACTCAGCTCAACAAATAATCCGCTTAACACATAATCCATTCTGAGTGATTCACTCATTGAACAAATCAGTCTTCAGCGTCAGTAGACGCCCTTTCAGCGGTTTGTTGTCCTCAAGACACATCACAACTTTTTGCATAAATGTGAATGTAAGCTCGAGATTCTTTGGGTACTGTAGGTCTAGTGCATAGATGTACCGAAAGAGCAGGAGAAATTAGTCAGCCAGATTTGTGGGACCACTCACAAGTATTTCATCCTCCACGACAATACAGATGCTCTCAGGGCTGAAGAGGGCTGCATCAGTAGTGTCATCCGTGACGACTGTCAGGAGAGCCACCGGAGTGTCAGTGAGGTCTGGACCATCTGCCGACTATAAAACACAAATAATACAAGAATGAGTTCAGTCCCTCAAGGGTACAAATCATGCTAATGAGGTCTAGACATTACTGTCACTAAGCACTTAGACTGCAACTAAGCTACAGGTTTAAACTATTTTCTTTACATATGCTTATATCTTATGTTAGTTTCACACCTATCTGTTAGCATACAATTTGCTTAGTGGAATGCTTTATACTTACCTTTTCATTTATGTAATTTATACATGTCCGTTTTCAGAATAACAACTCAAGTAAACTTCATAAACAGGTACTGAGGGCTATTCCAGAAAGGAGGTTCAACAAACTCTGAGCCTAACCCTGAACTCTGAGTTGACTTACCCTGTGAAGTGAAACTGAGTTTTCAGTTCCAGAACAGCTGATCTGAGTTAGGTAAGTCGACTCTGAGCATGTTAACTCTGAGTTGAGCTCGTGCCTGACGACTAGTAAAAAGCCATCATCAATGGAGCTCCAATACTGTGATTCACCATGGCAACAGGGGAGAAAACAGGAAGACAGCATTTTCTGGCTGTGGCCGTAATAAAAATCACTGACAAGAGTTTTAGATGCGGTCGTCTTTTCATTTTGAATTTAACATCACTTTCTTTATTATTAGCCTTTGAGGAAAATAGCCTAAAATAAAATTAAACATTGAACAACATTCAACCATTTCCTCAAAGGCTAATTTATTAAATAACCTCCTTTCTAGAATAGCCCTCTGGAATGGATCACTTGCATAACCTGAGTTTTCACATAACCTACTTTCTGGAATAGTCCCCTGGTTCTCCTAGAGTTCTTTGAGTGATGTCATACGTTTAAGCTGACTGAATAGCTAGGCAAAGGGATTGATAGTGAGGCCAGTACACTTACATTACAGGTCCTGAAGAACTTGGAGGCTTCTTCACGCAGGTACACAGGAAGTGCACGAAGGACGAGGGCCCGTCTCATATTTACATCACGTTGTTCCTAGATGAACAAAAAATATTAGTAAATATTATAGTAATTACACAAATGCAGAACAAACACTTTTTAAAAAATCAAAGTGTTAAATAGCTCCATATTCTGATCGTGGTCATTGCTATAGATGGTAGATTCAGTATTTTGTGTCAGCATTTCTTCAGTAAAACATTTTTCAGATTAATATTTCTATTGTAAATACTTTAATAACTCACAAAGGAAAAAAACTAATTTTTTTAACTAAATTTAAAAAAAAATTAATTGAAGCTGATAAAGTATCTTTTTAATGTAACTCTTTCTGATAGAATACATCTTGTCAAGACGTCTATCTCTGATGAGATGACAATGTTGTGTTCATGGCATAATCAATTAACCTCGGGGCACAGTCGAGGCAATTCACACTATGGCTTCTTACAGTTGTCTGCAAACAATCTGTTATTAATCGGTTTCTGAATGATGCAAAGTAAAAAATTCACCTGAAGGTCATAAATCCTCATTAGCTTGGCTAGCTCCTCCGCTATCTTGCCAGTCTTGGTGGCCTTGTCTCTGAACAAGGTGATGAGTTTAGGTGTGTGTCTGTCCAGCTCCTTGTAGAATTGATTGCGCAGGTTAACGTTGTTGATTCGATGGAACTCTGCAAACACCTGTACATGGACAGAATTACACAGAAATGTACAAAGATGAATTAGGAACAGAATTGTAAATGCATTTTAAGAAGTTTTCAGTTGGCAGGTAGCAAAACCAAGGGCAATTCTATTAGGGATGAGTTTTTTTTTACCTGTGACTCCATAAGTAGGGCTGGCCATCTGTCCACGACGTCTCTCACCCGTGGAGCTACAAGAGCTCCAACGATTTCTTGGCGACGAAGGGCATAGGTTGTGTTCATGAGCTTGCCTATGACTAACTGGTTTCTCTCAGTCTTTTCGACTTCATGTACGATTTCTTCTCTCATTGTTTCCAGAGCCTGAGCAGCCATTGTCAATTCTTTTTCATGTGGGTATGGTTTAAAACTGTAGATCGTTTCTGCCATTTTTTTAAGGATTTCACTCTTCTGTGACCTCTTTAACTTCAGCAATTTTCCTGATTCTTCATAAACACGATTTCCTTCTTCTAGTATATGCTCCATTTCATAACCAAAACCAGGAACAACAAAGTGATCAGGCCAACTCTTCTGGCGCTGTAACGCAGGTACATGTGGGAGTATGTCTGTGTCAGAAGATGCAGTGGATGAGGTGTCACCTTCAGGTCTGACGACTCTCAATGTGCCCTTCTCTGGTAACTCCTGGATGTCCACAAGAAGACAAAGATCACCATCAAAGTCCGGATCCTCATAGTGCAGGCTAAAGTCCCCATCCAGTCTCGGCTTGAACTTCTCTTGCATCATTTCTTTCAGCTCCTCCACTGACTTTGGTCGCTCAAGTAGAGTAAGTTTTAGGGCTGTCCATAACAGTACTGACAACCTCATTTAGAAGTGCTTCACTGACAGTGATGTCATGACTCTGTAAGACCTCTCTAATGTCATGTTTGAGTATCGGTTGGGACAAGGAAAATATCTGAGTCAAATGTTCCACTATTTCCTGAGATGCCATGTCAGATACATGAAGAATAGATTGCATCTTTAGGAATATTTGAAGTTGCAGAACACAACTTGCACTTCCACTCCATTGGGCCAACTTCAGCCTGGAATTTAAATATTTTCAATTAAAGTCTAAACCATTTCAGCCCTGTTTTGCACTTTTGGCCATTCAATATGTATTTATTTTTAAAAAGTAAAAATGTGTGTGAAATTTTTAATGAGGTGGTAAATGATTATGCCAACCAGTTGACAACACATCAGTAATTTGATTAAGTCTGTTCTGCTGCAAAACATCTAAACATTGTGAATAATTGAGGGTGAAAATCTTTCGTTTTTTTTCCAATTCAAATTAGTACACAATTTACAAAACTCACCTATTGGCACCTGTCTGATGGTGAAACGCTGACTCTCTGTAGCACTCTTTGTAGTCCGGTATCTGTACACAATGATAAATGAAATTTAAAAAAGTGAATACAGATAAAAAAGTTTCCAAATCTATCAAAAAGATTAATTGTACACTAATGAAAATGTTAAAAGATGAGTAAGTTAGTTATAAACAAGCAAAGCATCAAAGTTTTGTGCTTATATATGTTGTGTGCCATTTCAGTTGTTGATGTTTTTGTTTTTAACAAAGTATTAATAAAGGGTTCAAGTGATCAACTGTAGATCCCACAGAAACACATAAAATAAAAACAATTGTTAACTATTTCATAAAACATCCTACCTGAACTGTTAAAAGGATTTCGAGATGATCTCACAACCACACACTTGAGCCTACGAAGAAATACATCATATATGACTGGGTGGTTAGCATCATAACACACTCACATTATGTTGTTTGGCATTGTTCGTTTCACGCTAGCACACACATGCACACAGCTCGACGACGTAAAATACTGACTGTGTAACGCGGACACTTGTTGAAATAAGTATAACGTTACTCACAGTAAGTTACGCACGTACAGTAAGTTACGCACGTGCATTAAGTTAACCGGGAAGCAGGGATAACGGACCTTCCTCCATCGTCAATGTCCCGGGCAAACATGCATCATGGGAAATATAGTTCATCCGGGAAACCCGCTGATAACGTTAACTTACACCGTTGTAAGATGAAGTAGCCTAACGTAAGGTTTTTTTCACATTCAACAACTTCTAAAGTTACAATTACTTCGCTTTTTAAACTATTTTCAACAAATATTCACTGTGCACATTGTACAAATGTATTCACATTTCAAATTTAAGACTATTTATCGAAATTCAATAACAAAAAACTTTAGCATTACTTACCAGATCAGGGCTGATGATAAGACGGCGCTTAAGAAAACGAGGGCAATAAGACTAATGAAAAAAACTGAGGTGGTGGTGGTTTGAAGCGGGGGGATAAAAGTGCGCATTGCAAACAAATAAAAACAAATTAAACTGTGTTCCACATCCACACAGGCAGGCCAAAACTTCACCGCATCAAAGCAAATTCAAGATGGCTGATTCAGCTTTCCTGAGGGAGAGATAAGACACACCCACCATAACGCCATGACGTCGATAACGTGATGACACTACTATATGGTTCCTAAACTTTTTGAGTGTTCCACACAAATTAGCTATAAAATATTGAGCCCTATTCAATTAAAGTGGCATAAATCTCAACAGAGCTCAACACTTTATAGTTTGGTCAACTGCATAACGACATTTGACTGTTATGACCTTATTAGTTATGAGCTAGTACAACTGTTTGGGTTTACAGTATAATAATCGGAGCTCAGAGAACCCATTAGCAGGCGAAATGCCTCAACCGTTGAGAGCTCGTCTGCAAAACGCGATTCGCTTAGTAACTTAGCACAGTCAAAAATACCTCGTGAAAAAGGCGATTTTACAGGTTGGGAGCAACATACTAGAATAACAGCAAAGAAATAAACTTACCTTGAACAGTGTCCTTCTTTAAGACAGCCTAGAGGAGTGTTTTTCCAGGAACAAATGGGTTTACACATAAATGCTGTACATTTACCACAAGTAATTAATTTATGGAACATAGACTGTACATTTACAGGATTAAACTGTTTATTGAAATAACAGTATTTTACTGTTGGAAATTGGCTGTATTTTTACAGCAATTTTTAACAGTGTAGGCATACAGAGGACATACATCAGTAAGGCGTCGTTGCTCAACAAGCTATGTGGTCTGTCTTCTCCAGATAATATCCACGATAGTGTTCATCAAACCAGGATATCTGTGTTCTCACAATAAAATATACTCTTTCCCGATAAGTGCAATTTGAAGAATCACTGCAAAATCAGGAAGACCTGCAGTAGAACCATAGGCCACAATTATGCCTTTTGAGTACCTTGTTCCCTTATAGGTGACTGTGTCAGCCAGCTGAACTTGAGACTGAGAAGGAGATATACAGTGGGGAGAACAAGTATTTGATACACTGCAGATTTTGCAGGTTTTCCCACTTACAAAGCATGTAGAAGTCTGTACTTTTTATCATAGGTACTCTTCAACTGTGAGTGACGGAATCTAAAACAAAAATCCAGAAAATCACATTGTATGATTTTTAAGTAATTCATTTTTTATTTTATTGCATGACATAAGTATTTGATACATCAGAAAAGCAGAACTTAATATTTGGTACAGAAACCTTTGGTTGCAATTACAGAGATCATACGTTTCCTGTAGTTCTTGACCAGGTTTGCACACACTGCAGCAGGGATTTGGCCCACTCCTCCATACAGACCTTCTCCAGATCCTTCAGGTTTCGGGGCTGTCGCTGGGCAATACGGACTTTCAGCTCCCTCCAAAGATTTTCTATTGGGTTCAGGTCTGGAGACTGGCTAGGCCACTCCAGGACCTTGAGATGCTTCTTATGGAGCCACTCCTTAGTTGCCCTGGCTGTGCGTTTCGGGTCGTTGTCATGCTGGAAGACCCAGCCACGACCCATCTTCAATGCTCTTACTGAGGGAAGGAGGTTGTTGGCCAAGATCTCGCGATACATGGCCCCATCCATCCTCCCCTCAATACGGTGCAGTCGTCCTGTCCCCTTTGCAGAAAAGCATCCCCAAAGAATGATGTTTCCACCTCCATGCTTCACGGTTGGGATGGTGTTCTTGGGGTTGTACTCATCCTTCTTCTTCCTCCAAACACGGCGAGTGGAGTTTAGACCAAAAAGCTCTATTTTTGTCTCATCAGACCACATGACCTTCTCCCATTCCTCCTCTGGATCATCCAGATGGTCATTGGCAAACTTCAGACGGGCCTGGACATGCGCTGGCTTGAGCAGGGGGACCTTGCGTGCGCTGCAGGATTTTAATCCATGACGGCGTAGTGTGTTACTAATGGTTTTCTTTGAGACTGTGGTCCCAGCTCTCTTCAGGTCATTGACCAGGTCCTGCCGTGTAGTTCTGGGCTGATCCCTCACCTTCCTCATGATCATTGATGCCCCACGAGGTGAGATCTTGCATGGTGCCCCAGACCGAGGGAGATTGACCGTCATCTTGAACTTCTAACATTTTCTAATAATTGCGCCAACAGTTGTTGCCTTCTCACCAACCTGCTTGCCTATTGTCCTGTAGCCCATCCCAGCCTTGTGCAGATCTACAATTTTATCCCTGATGTCCTTACACAGCTCTCTGGTCTTGGCCATTGTGGAGAGGTTGGAGTCTGTTTGATTGAGTGTGTGGACAGGTGTCTTTTATACAGGTAACGAGGTCAAACAAGTGCAGTTAAGACAGGTAATGAGTGGAGAACAGGAGGACTTCTTCAAGAACAACTAACAGGTCTGTGAGAGCCGGAATTCTTACTGGTTGGTAGGTGATCAAATACTTATGTCATGCAATAAAATGCAAATTAATTATTTAAAAATCATACAATGTGATTTTCTGGATTTTTGTTTTAGATTCCGTCTCTCACAGTTGAAGTGTACCTATGATAAAAATTACAGACCTCTACATGCTTTGTAAGTAGGAAAACCTGCAAAATCGGCAGTGTATCAAATACTTGTTCTCCCCACTGTATGCCTGATTGACTCCTGAACATTTACATGTAGGACATCCACTGGAACTGATGTTACTCTTACAACACTAAGAGCAGGCAAAACTGTTGTGGAATGCAGGTTGTGGCTTATCATAAGCTGGTGCTTTGTAGCCAGGGACAGGAGAATGTTCTTGAAGTTGCCAGTATGCCTTACAATACGTTTAAACTGGCTGTGCTTTGCTTCGAACCGCATCGTCCAGAAAGCTATAACTGGTCCAAAAGCTTTTATCAATGTCTTTTAACAAAGGGGCAAGCACTTCCTCATAGCCAAATCTTTTGATGTCCACTGCTTTACATAAAAGGGCCATGTACACAGAGCTCAGAGTTGACCGAGATGAGTGTGGAATGTTGCCAAACACCCAGTATACAGCTGTAATCTTATGCTTCTTTCTTGAAGTTCCCAGTGGATTGCAAATTTCGAAGTCATCAATGTACAGTACAAGTGTAATTCTTAGTTCTAAAATAAAAAGAATTATCTTTATAGATTGTACCGTCTTGATATGATTCATATTTAGTAGATGACTTGTCCTTTTCTTTACTCAGAACTTTTTCTCTAAGATCTTCTTTACCCAAAATGTGAATCAAAGATTTAAGAATTGGGATATACTGGAAACTTCTCTTCTCATTTGGTTCAAGGATATACTCAACAGGCTCAACAACTTCACATTTTTCTTTATAATTCTTCCGTCTCTTGAACGATGAGGATAGAGGACCAGCACTACTGAGTGCTGCGCTTAGAGGATTGGAATTGCACAATTCTTCCACCAAAGATGTAACAACAGTGTCATCAATGGTTTGGTTATTTTTCATAAAATGTGAAACAATGATACTTTTAACTGAAGATATGCGTGCAGAATTAGCTATGAAGTGAAGATCATAAACCAATTCATCAATGCACCGAACTGAAACATTATGAACACTCTCTAATTTCAACAAGAGGAATGCTATATACTCTACAACTACATTGCTTCCATCTTCCTCTTCATAGAGTGCATTAGTGCTACTGCCTTCATGATTAGCATCATTGTGGACCTCATCCTCTTCAGAGGCTTCAAAATCAAGTGCTTCCTCTGGTAACCCACAGATAATCTCTGGTTTGAAATCTTGTGATGTATGTGGAGTATGCTTCCTGTGTTTGTGTGTTGTAAACGTCCCATACACATTTGTTTGGTGATCACATCCTATGAAGACACACTTAACAGTCTCGTTATTCTTGAGATGATGACCTATGTGTTCCAAAAAATAATTTTCATTGTGAAATCCAGGGTTTTGACACAAAGGGCAGGTAAATGAAAGACTTACTTGTGGTGGGTTAAAGGATTTAGCTTCTGGGTGGTATCTTGAGAGTTGAGAGCGGAAGGAACTCCAGGATTTAAAAGAACATGGGCAATCTATATGAATACGAGGCAAGGCATGGCTGTGTCCAAAAGTCCCATGATGCAGTCTATAATGCTTTAAAATGTCACTCTTTCCTGGTACCACAGTGCTGCTCAATTTACAGGGCCATCCCATCTGGCAATGGGGAGAAGAAAAAATAAGTTAGTTACCTCTAGCATTTTGAATACAAGCCTGATAAAAGCCCTTTAAAAAATACACTTAAAATACAAGTAAAGATTATCCTGCTGAACAAGACAAGAATGATTAACTTTAGTTCATCACAGAACTTATTTTAGAAAATAATCTGAAACATCATGTAAAAACCCCACTGACTTTTTGTGACGATATCATCATACAGCACCTACAGGCAGTTAACTAATTACAATATTGTGAGGAGGGATGTTAATACAAATAAATTAGTCCAAAAATCTCCTCACTTAAACAAATGGTTTTAAAATGCATCAACAAAATATAACGGATATTTGCCTTAACTATGCTTTACCATAATTAAACAGCTTTGGACTAATTGTGATGGTTAGATAAATTACTTGTAACTTGTAACCTGTCTTACCAAAATATTAGTGGAACAACTGGAATTACTGCAAAGTGTGAGATGTGTGAATGTGCCACAGTGCGACCGACAAATACAAAGTTTCCTGTTAGGACAAACACGTGTGAAGCACGCTGGATGAGGAGAAATGGGCCTGCACCTGGAGCACCGCCGTTGAGGTGTAACTGCGGGCGGTGTATGTCGGGCTATGTGCTGATCCACACAAGCTAACAGTGCCCACACTCATAGTGGCAAATGTCTGCTCCCTCATCAGTGTGGTTTGGGTTAGATTGTGTGGATTGTGTACTCGACAAAGTAACTGCTGCTATGGCACATTAATTTCCAACCGACGATAATCACTTAGCTAGCTGTGGCTCGTGTGTGTCTGTGCGTCTGTGTCCACTGCCAAACTATGTCGAAGCCACAACAATGTTTTTTAAGAAGTTACAAACAGCTCTGAAACATTAAACTATCACACAAAGACAGCATTACTTATACAACGCACACACACGTAGATTAATACAGTATGTGACTCAAGTTAACAGACTGTTTGAGATGGAGCACATTCAAAGTTGGCGGTCATCGACAGAGCGATTGCGCAACACAAACACGTTAGGGTAAAATCTAACTTTTAACAATACAAAGAGTTACTTACATGAGGTACGTGAAGTATAAATTATCCGGCTCCGTGGAAAACCCCGTTCGAATAAACTTCTGGAACAGACGAGAGTGAAGGATTTGCCCGGGCTTGTTCTTCCGTTGCTGCAGGTCTTTGACACTAGCCTCTGAAAGTGTTTTAGTGCGTATCGTGCCCGAGTGTTCACAGTGCAGTGAAGTCGACGCAACAACACTCTCACCGGGAGCACTTGTAGCCGTCATCGCCACAGCCGAGCTCTGCCCCGGCAATACCTCCTCAACTATGTCGGCAACACCATCCGCACCACCACCACCTTCAGGACTCTCATTCACTACGTTTGCTTCCCTTTCTGAAACTTTGTCAGGACAATTGCTAATTAAATGTCCAGATTTACCGCAACCAAAACACTTAGGTTTCGCGGTAGTGACAAAAATAATGTAATCAAAGTTGTCAATTCGAACATTTTGTGTCATGTCTAGCTCGACATCATCCTGAATAATCATATAAGCGAATCGCCTGAACGAAACAATGTGTTTCAACAGAGGCGATCTGCTATTGATGAGAGAGAGACTTAATAATTCTAAAATTACATAATAAAATTAGAATATATAAACCCACAGAATTACAAAATAAAAATGTAAAAAATCAAAAATTCAGAACCATCACATCATCATAAATAGTGCATAAAACATCATTAACACACCATATTTCAATAAAACTCCTGACATCATTTACAATATCATAATATGCATACTCCACTTTAAGCCTTCCTGCCACTAATTTCCTAAACATAACTTCAGGATCCGTAGATGCTAATTGTAAGCCTTTGTTCTTCCTAGTCTTCCACACTGCCAATTTTGCAGTCCCAATCAGATAACTCAATAAACACACTTTCTTCCTCATCAAAAATCCATACTTTAACCCTCCAATGAACACTTTATCCGAAAAATCCTCGTTAAATTCCCTGAACCATTCCTTAAGAAGTTTAAAAATACTTTGTAGCCTTTCACATCTTTGTGATAAATGGCCTTCTTTGATGTAGACTCGAAGAGTTATATTTGAGGAACCTCAAAAGACAAAATTGAACAAGTGTCCACACCTTCCAGATCTTCCTTACTTGTGGGAGCTATTTTTATCTTCGGGAATCCTTTCTCATCGTTTTCCTTCCTTGCGATGATCTCTCTATAGCTGCTTGGTATTACATTAAAAATGTCCTCCATTAGTTTTGCTGTAAGTCTTAGTGACTGTAATCCTGTCACCTCTCTGAGGGTCTCTGCTGATCTCCATCCACTATTGTCCAAGAGGTGCCCCAGTATTACAATGTTATTCCTTAGTAAGCATGTTCGTATACTCACAGAAGATAACATCCTTGTCTGGATCATTGGATTAAAAAGCAAGGGTTCTTCAGTGTCCTTGAGGATCAATGTCCCGCTCTACTTTAAAAACAGTTCTCCAGACCTTCAACATAGACTTGTAAAACGGTGTAAGCTCAGACAAGCTCACCTCCTCCAGTTTTATTAGGAATTCTATGTTTATCCAATCCCAGTCCTCCTGCTCTCTGTAGCAAAGCACAAGCAGTTTGGCCCCAAGTCAAGTCCTTATGATAGAGGAGTCTCTGTGCAGCTTGTATCCTGAAGGCACTGATACGACTCCTCACATCCACCAACCCCTGGCCACCTTCCTGGACAGGTAAATACAGTGCTGCTGCCCGGATCCAGTGCTGCCCACTCCAGAAGTAGTCCACCAGTGCTCTTTGTATACGGCAGATCAGTTCATCAGTTGGCTCCATGACAATAAACCTGTGCCACAGTGTAGAGGCAGTTGGGTTATTAATAACCAAAACTCGCCCTCTATACGACAACTGTGGTAATAGCCATTTCCATTTAGACAATCGGGCAATCACTTTCTCCAGCATTCCCTCCCAATTCTTCATCTGAAATTGACTATTCCCTAAATATACACCTAAAACTTTCAGCCCTTCCCTACCCCATTTCAAACCACCAGGAAGCTGCGGAGGTCTTTTCCCAATCCACTGTCCAATAGCCTTGTCTAATTCCTCTAGAAACAGGTATTGGTGCACTTAAACCACCGCCAGCTTTTACAAGAACAAATGTATTTGAATACAACAATTGAATATATGAAATAAATTTGTCACCAAAGCCAAAATGCTGTAAAACATTATAGAGATACCCATGGTCAACTCTATCAAATGCTTTCTCCTGATCTAGAGAAAGAACACCAATTTCATAATTATTTAATTGACTTAATTCAATAACATCACGTAATAAGGAAATATTGTCCATTATAGATCTTTCTGGAACGCAGTATGTCTGATCCTTCTGCACCAATAAACCCAGATAACACTTTCATCTGTTAGCCAAACATTTAGAGAATATTTTGTAGTCAACACACAACAATGACACTGGTCTCCAATTTTTTCAAAGTCCCAGATCTCCTTTTTTTGGAAGTAATGAAAGTACTGCCCGACTACAACTTGTGGAAAGTATCTTACTTTGGCAACATTCAGACAGTACCTCATAAAAGTCTTCTCCTAAAATACCCCAAAAACGTTGATAGAATTCGGCAGTCAATCCATCAATTCCTGGGGATCTACTCGTGGACAACTGCTGCATTGCCTCTGTAAGCTCTTGAAATGTAATGTTATCATCCAAAGTCTTTCTCTGTTCACTCTCAATCTTTGGTAGATCACTAAGTAGATCATCAGAGCTTTCATTGTTACATTTTTCAGAAGCATATAATTGTGAATAGAAATCCACAGACATCTTCCTTATTTCCGCAGGATCTGTTGTTCTAGAACCATCATGACGACGAAGATGGTACATTTGCTTCTGTGTTGTACTTTACTTTTCAAGATTGAAAAAATATGTGCTAGGGGTGTCCATGTCTTTAATAGAGCAAAATCTTGCCCTTATTAGCGCTGTCTTTACTTGCTCTTGTAGAAAAGTCCCAAGCTCTTTATTTTTTCTTTGTAGAGCATCATCATGCACAAGTTCATTATTATTATTATGTCCTGTTCTAAAAGTTCAATGTCTCTTTGTAGTCTTTTCACAGTTTCCTTCACCACTGATCCAATATGAGATGAATAATTCTGGCACAACATCCTTATGTTAACTTTACCCACATCCCACCACTGATTGAGACTCTCAAATGAATCTTTCCTCGTTTTCCAGTTCTTCGAGAATTAAAATAAATGAATCACAAAAATGAATGTCTTGTAGCAATTTAGCATTAAAATGCCAGTAATAAGTAGGTTTTGACATATTTAAAAATAACCATGTGATGGTCTGAAAAACCATTAGGCAAAATAGAAGTATTCTTTACCCAAATAGAATCTATCTAATCTTGCACCACTGACTCTATTATCATTTACTTTAAGCCAGGTATGTTGTCTAGTTCTTTTATTGATCATTCTCCACACATCTAGTAATTCAAATTCATTCAATACTTTTGTCAACATCATGCTTGATTGACTGTGTGGTTCTTCACCATTTCTATCAATTGTAAAATATGTGGTGCAATTCCAATCTCCTCCCACAACAATACACACTTTACTATCAATTGTCTTAATTAACCTAGTCATTTTCATAAAAAAATCCATCCTCTCAGACCCCTTATTTGGGACATAAACATTCATGAACACAAATACCATTCCTCCAACCTCAATCTTAGTTAACAAAAGTCTACCTTTTATAACCTCATCTACAGCTAAAATATTAACATTGATATTTTTCGAAAATAATATAGCTACCCCTGCGCTGTTATTTGTCCCATGACTTAAAGTGAGCTTCCCTTCCCACCACATGCTCCATTTTCATTATCAGTATCAGTATGTGTTTCTTGTAAAAACTTTGTCCTATCTCTACCTCCATTTATATTCAAGGAGCCCAGCCTTAAAAGCCCCATATGAAAAAGGAAATAAAAGAGACAGGACAGGTACATATGTGACACACAAAGTTTAGAAATCACCATGTGCAACTTCTTCATTTTACTTTTTTCAAAGCATGCATTTTATCCTTCCTTAACCTTGTTATCATTTTCTTCAGACAAAATCATTTTTTAAAATCTAAGGCTTCATAACTGACCGTTTTCTGCAGCGACAACACAGACCCAATGAATTTATCAGTGTCTGGAAAAAAATCCTTAACTTCCACTACTTTTCCAAATGTTGCATCCAAAAAGTTATTAATTTCCTGCAATGTGTACGTATCATCCGAAACCTGTGAACCTATTTCAGAAATATCAGAGACTGAATCATCATCTCTTATCTCTTTATTCTCAGACATTTCAACACATCCAGATGTCCCTGCCACTTCATCATCCACAGTTCCATTAACTTCAGCCTTTTTATTTTGTTTGGACAAACCAGATTTTTCACCTTTCTCACTAAACTCATCATCATCAACAACATCAGTTTGTTTAGCACTTTGAGCTCTACTGTCACTCGTCTCTCCAGCATGAGACTGTTTTGCTGTCTCAGATCCATTTGCTACATCAACAGCATTACTAGGGCCTGCAGCCTCCTCACTGTTCTGAGCTTTATATGGACACGCCATCCTTTTATGGCCCACATCTCCACACTCAAAACACTTCATACTTCCAGAGTTTGCATACACCATGTACGCCTTTCCTTCATGCCATACTCTGAAAGAAATATCCAATTCCTGCTCATTCAAAAACATGAACACCTGCCTCCTAAACGACATAACATGCTTTAATGCTGCATTTTTACAACGAAGTGGAACCACCTTAATTGCGCTAGCAAACTATCCATAACGAACTAATCCCCGCTCAATCTCATCATTATGAATGAATGGGGGCACGCCCGAGATAGTTATGCGTGTCGTCGGCGCAACCAGCGGTGAAACATTAATAAAATCGCCACTTACCACAATTCTGTTAATAATGAGACGATTAGCTACCTCTTCCTCCTTTACAAAAATCACAACGGCCTTGTTCATCCTCGAAGCCGAAGAAATGTTCTCAAAGCCGATCTGCTCTCCGACCGCGACTAGCACGTCTTCCACCTCCACACCTGGCACGGGAACACACCTGATTCCGTTACGCAGAGACACATGTGGCGGTGGCTCTCCCCCGTTCGGGAACGACACCATTCCAACACCGTCCCAAAAAAACTTAACTCAACTTAACCTACTTTCCAAAAATCAACTGTTATACCCCAAATTTTAAAGATTAAAAATAAGGAAAAAGTAAATAACAGTCACCCTCTTCCCTTACGAATCCCCACACACACACGCTCCCAGCGTGCACAGAGGGAGAGGGAGAGGGAGAGAGAGGGGTTTAACAAGCACTTTATTCTATGAAACTTACATCACGTTACATTACTGGCAGTTGTTAATTAAAAAAAACAAAAACAAATTCTTTATAATTAAAAATTCACAATGAGCTGATCATTTTGTACTATACATAGTACCTCATTAAAACCCCATACATCACAAAAGAAAACCACATTATTTGTGAGTCTGTAATAAGCAAATTCAATTTTCAGTCTTCCCTCTACCAACCGTCTAAACATCATTTCAGGATCTATTGTAGCAAGTTGTAGACCTTTGTTCTTTCTTGTTTTACAAATTGCAAGTTTGGCTGTTCCCATCAAATAATTTAATAAACATATTTTCCTCCTCATTGAAAAACTATATTTAATTCCCCCAATGAACACTTTATCGGAAAAATCCTCATTAAAGCTCCTAAACCAAGTCTTGAGCAAAACAAAAAGGTCTTGTAATCTGTTACACCTTAAAAACAAATGTTCTAGATCCTCCTGCTCCCCACAAAATCTACATTCCCCAACTGCTGCCGGATTCAGGTGCCACATGTCGGTCCGTAGCTATGGCCCCGTGAATAATCCGCCACTGCAGATCAGCAGTACGCTTCTCTACAGGGGGTTTATACAGGGTCCGCCACCTGTCCCGCACGAGAAAGTCTGGTTGTAACAGTTCTGGCCATCTAGAAGCTTTTTGCCTTTTCAATGAATCTCGATGTGTGACTTTAACTGTAGTGTAGTATATTGCTTTCTTTGACACATTTTTAAAATGGTCTAATTGAGGGGTCTTGAAAGATAAAATCGAGTCTGCAACTTCATCTTCTTCATTTATGACAAGTGACATTTTTATTTCTGGAAAATCTTGACCAGCTCTCATGTCCTGTGTTTGTCTCAGTCCTATCCAATTCTTGCAGTTGCTTTGTAGTGCATTACAGATTTCTTCTTTCAATTTTGAAACAAGACGCAAGGACTTTAACCCCGTCATCTCTTGAAGTGCCTCATTGGATTTCCAACCCCTATCAAGTTTCTGAACACCATTCCTCAGCAAACATCTCCTCACGCTCCCGGAGGACAACAGTCTACTCTGGACCATTGGGTTGAAAAACAACGGTTCCTCTGGAGTCCAATGTCCTTGGTCATTCCTATCTCGCTCCACTCTAAAAACAGTTCTCCATGTCTGCAGCATAGACTTGTAAAAGGGTGGAAGCTCTGACAGGCTTACTTCCTCGAGTTTCATTAAAAACAGGTGTCTATCAAATCCAAGTCCTCCTGTCCGCTTCAAAAACGCACTTGCAGTTTTGGCCCATACCACATCAGTTTTGTATAGAAGTCTCTGCACAGCTTGAATCCTAAAGGCCCGGATCCGACTACTCACATCCATCAAGCCTTGACCGCCCTCTTGAACTGGTAAATAAAGGGCAGCTGCACGGATCCAGTGCTGTCCACTCCAGAAAAAATTTACGAATGTCCTTTGTATCATAGAAATAAGTTCATCAGGAGGCTCCATAGTTATAGTCCTGTGCCACAACATCGACGCAGCAAGATTATTGACAACCAGAGCTCTCCCCCTATAGGACAATTGTGGCAATAGCCATTTCCATTTCGACAATTTAGCATACACCTTCTCCAGCAGACCCTCCCAATTTTTCTTTTGAAACTGGTCATTCCCCCCAAAAAACTCCTAGTGTTTTCAATCCGTCCTGTCTCCACCGTAACCCACCCGGGAGTTGAGGAAACCCAGTACCTTCCCACCTACCAATAATAAACCCTTCACTCTTAGACCAATTAACTCTAGCAGAAGAGGCTTTTTCATACATTTCAATAGTTTGGTTTAAGGTTGTAATATCCTTTTGACTTGTGATAAAAACACTATCATCTGTGTACGCAGATAAAAATAGTTTAAAATTATCATTTGAACTAGGAATTACAACTCCTTCAAGATTCCTCCTCAGTCTGCACAACAAAGGTTCAATAACCAAGCTGTATAGTTGCCCGGAAAGTGGACATCCTTGTCTTATGCCTCTCGACACAGATATTTGTTCACTTAATCCACCACCTGCTTTCACCATAACAGAAACATTACAATACAACTAACGAATATAGGATATAAATCTGTCACCAAACCCAAAATACTTTAACACGTTAAAAAGATATTGATGATCAACCCGATCAAAAGCTTTTTCTTGATCTCCAAGATCAACATGATAAAACTGATTTAATATGAATTATATCCCGTAATAAGAAAAGATTATCCATTATAGATCTTTCAGCTATACAATACGTTTGATCATTATGAACCAACAAGTCTAAACAGTGTTTAAGTCTATTTGATAAACATTTGGAAAATATTTTGTAATCAGAACATAATAAAGATACTGGTCTCCAGTTTTTGAGAAGCCCCAAGTCCCCTTTCTTTGGAAGCAGTGACAAGACTGCTCTACGGCAACTTAGGGGAAGAGTTTCGCTTCTAATACAGTCCAGCAACACTTCATAAAGATCTTGTCCAATTATTTCCCAGAACTGTTGATAAAAGTCTATAGGTAGTCCATCAATTCCAGGAGAACGGCCAATATGCAACTGGCGCATTGCTTCTGTAAGTTCTTTAAAAGTGATTAAATTGTCCAGTGCCTTTTTCTGTTGATCCCCAAGCTGAGGTAGTTCCTTAAGCAAATCGTCCACACTTTCATTATCAGTGTTAGTGTTGGGCCCGTAACCGAAAGGTTGCTGGATTGAATCCCCGAGCTGACAAGGTAAAAATCTGTCGTTCTGCCCCTGAACAAGGCAGTTAACCCACTGTTCCTAGGCTGTCATTGAAAATAAGAATTTGTTCTTAACTGACTTGCCTAGTAAAATAAAGGTACAAAAAAAAAAAAAAAAAAAAAAACAGCTCTCAGCACTGTATAATTGTTTATAAAAAACTCTTGCCAACTTTATCATTTCAACTGGATTTGATGTTACTGATCCATCCTGACGACGAAGATGACACATCTGTTTTTGATTAACACATTTTTTTTCAAGATTAAAAAAGAAAGCACTTGGAGCATCAATATCTTTGATAGTGCAAAATCTTGCCCTTATCAACGCTCCTTTGGCCTGCTCTTGTAGAACAGATTTCAGTTTTTTTTTTTTTTTTCAACGCATCACAATGTACACCTTCATTATTGGTTACAAGATTTTTTTTCCAACAACTCAATGTCCTTTTGTAGAGTTTTTACTGTTGTTTTGACCATAGTTGATGTATGAAAAGCATAATTCTAACAAAATAATCTTATATTCGCCTTTCCCACATCCCACCATTGACAAAGATTCTCAAACAAAAGCTTCTTCAACTTCCATTCATTCCAAAAAACTTTAAAACTCTCACAGAAAAAAGCACCATGTAATAATTTAACATTCAAATCCCAGTAATAATTAGATCTTAATGTCTGATTTACATTTAAAACCAAAGTGATCATATGGTGGTCTGAAAACCCGTTTGGAAAAATACAAGCATCCATTAATCTATTATTCCACATTTCTTTCATATAAAACCTATCCAATCTTGCACCCCAAAATCTATTGTCACACACTTTCAACCATGTATACTGTTTCACACCGATATTTCTTGTTCTCCATACATCTATTAATTGAATTTCATGCATAACTTTTAAGTGTGCTACTTGATTGACTCTGTCCACTGTAAAATCTGTTGTACAATTCCAGTCCCCTCCAATTACAAGACACACTATCATCATATTTCTGGATGGCATTCCTTAATTTAAAAAAAAAAAAAAAATATCTTGTCACTCAGGACCACTATTGGCGGCATAGACATTAACAAACACAAACATATTTCCCTCATACTCAATTTCATACCCATTTAAAATGTTAACATTCATGTTTGCAGAAAATAAAATGGCCACTCCCGCACTATTAAATGTCCCATGGCTCAAAACAAACTTGCCTTCCCACCACATTCCCCATTCAATTCCATTATCCTTATTCGTATGTGTTTCTTGTAAAAAAGAAACATTAACCTTTTTAATTTTAAGAAATTCTGAAATCTCTTCCCCCCCATTAATATTTAGAGAGCCCACCCTCAAATTATCCATGTTAGAAGAGAAATATAGAGTAGAGAGAGACCGAAAAAAACCAGCAAAGTATAGAAGCCACCACGTGAGATTTATTCATCTTGATGTCTTTGAGAAACAAATTTCTCTTTTCGCAGTTTTGTTACCATCTTCTTTAATCGAAAT